>RJWK010036825.1:0-21544 GCA_004363435.1 Platanista minor | reverse complement strand
TCAAAGATAAGGTGACCATATGTGTGTGGGTTTATCTCTGGGCTTTCTATCCTGTTCCATTGATCTATATTTCTGTTTTTGTGCCAGTACCATACTGTCTTGATTACTGTAGCTTTGTAGTATAGTCTGAAGTCAGGGAGCCTGAATACCCCAGCTCCGTTTTTCGTTCTCAAGATTGCTTTGGCTACTCGGGGTCTTTTGTGTTTCCATACAAATTGTGAAATTTTTTGTTCTAGTTCTGTGAAAAATGCCAGTGGTAGTTTGATAGGGATTGCATTGAATCTGTAGATTGCTTTGGGTAGTAGCGTCATTTTCACAGTGTTGATTCTTCCAATCCAAGAAACTGGTATATCTCTCCATCTATCTGTATCATCTGTAATTTCTTTCATCAGTGTTTTATAATTTTCTGCATACAGGTCTTTTGTCTCCTTAGGTAGGTTTATTCCTAGATATTTTATTCTTTTTCTTGCAATGGTAAATGGTAGTGCTTTCTTAATTTCACTTTCAGATTTTTCATCATTAGTATATAGGAATGCCGGAGATTTCTGTGCATTAATTTTGTATCCTGCTACTTTACCAAATTCACTGATTAGCTCTAGTAGTTTTCTGGTAGCATCTTTAGGATTCTCTTTGTATAGTATCATGTCATCTGCTGACAGTGACAGCTTTACTACTTCTTTTCTGATTTGTATTCCTTTTATTTCCTTTTCTTTTCTGATTGCTGTGGTTTAAACTTTAAAAACTATGTTGAATAAGAGTGGTGAGAGCGGGCAACTTTGTCTTGTTCCTGATCTTAGTGGAAATGCTTTCAGTTTTTCACCATTGAGGACGATGTTGACTGTGGGTTTGTCATATATGGCCTTTATTATGTTGAGGAAAGTTCCCTCTATGCCTACTTTCTGCAGAGTTTTTATCATAAATGGGTGTTGAATTTTGTCAAAAGCTTTCTCTGCATCTACTGAGTTGATCGTACGGTTTTTCTCCTTCAATTTGTTAATATGGTGTATCATGTTGATTGATTTGCATATATTGAAGAATCCTTGCATTCCTGGAGTCATTTATATTTTTGACCTGAGGTCCTCAAGATAGCAAAGGTTACTGGCTAAAGCCCTGTAACTAGCAAATTAAATCACACAAGACAAGAGAGTGGGCAGATCTTTCTTAAATATTCTCAGAGAATAGAAACAAAATTTGAGGTAGAACATAATGGATAAATCAGTCATATGAAATCAAGAGTTTTGTTGGAGTGGGAAGACATATTTAGATTTAAACCCAATTTATTGGTGATGATATCAGTAAAACGTATGCCAGAAAACATGCTAAATTTTTTTACATATGAAAGCTCATTTAAACCTCACAACGATCTGTGATTTGTAACAACTGTTGATAATTTACAACTGAGGGACCTGAAACATAAAGAAATCAGGTATTTAAAAGTGTACAGCTAATAAGTGGCAGAGTCAGGATTTAAAATCTGATGAGCCTGAATTCAGGGCCTATGTTCTTACATTCTCGTCTCCTTTCTTTCTTTCCTGTACTCTTGAGTTTCTTGGGCCAGTCCCTTTTCCTTTTATAAACCACTTTAACTTAACTTATTATGAGGATATATGCTTTTTACAGCATTTAAGCATTTACCTTACCCAAAAAAAAAAAAAAAGAAAAAATGGATGACTATAAATATTTATATGAGTAGAAGAGATTATCCCTGCCTTAATCCTATCCCCTTAAAGGATATCCTTTCAAGTGTTGGGTTTAATAAAACATTTCTCTATTATGTAGGCCAAGGTCAACTTATGAATTGGTCATCTATCACGACCAGAATTTTTTCAGAAATCCTTTACACTGTGGCACGGATTGGGTATAAGATAAACATTTTCCCAGTGAATGAACTCAGTTCAGTTATACTGTTATTTCATACCCATAAAGGCAGCTTTCATCACGTCTACTGAGTTAGGACCGTTTTGCCTCAAAATGACAGAACCCCAACTTAAATTGTCTTACAAAAAGTAGAAATTTATTGGCTCGTATCAATGAAAAGTCCCATAGTGAATAGCTTCAGGTACAGGTGGATTTAGGGTGACTGTTGCTGGTAATCTGTTTCTGTCCTCTCTGCCTCTCTTTCCTCTGTGTTGGCTTCAGAGTCATGCAAGATTTCTTAGCATGACTTTCCAGTAGATCTAGAAGAGTCCCAAAATTAATGTTAATCTTACTGTTAGTCCACTCCTGAATCAGTGAAACAAGGACATTTGATGCCTTCTTTGGACCAGTTGTATGTCCCCTCCACTCCTGGAGCTAATGGGTAGAGTCAGTCCCTCTTGAACTGCTTAGACTGATAGTGAGGGAAGAATGGTTTTCCTAAGGAAAATTAGGAAGTTGCTGCCAATTGAAGGGAACTGGGTGCTGCACAGGCAAGGGTGAAACACTGACTTGCTCGACTGAGTAGTCATCTCTGGGATAAGGAGCTCTAGTTTTTCAAGCATTCTTCAAATGGTGAGATTCAGGGTCCTCCTAATAACATGGTTATTCTCCTCTGAATAACTTCTAAAGGATATGTGTTTCCTTTACAGGGTTGTAGCCAAGATGTCAAGTGATGTGTAGACCAAGTAAGAAATGGCTGAAGGGAATTTTCTTAGGGTGTGTATATGTGTATGGGGTGATGCAAATAATTGTTGTGGAGACAAAATAGAGAGGTGAGTGCTTTCTGCTTTTAAAAGGAGTGAATGGGTATGAGAAAGTAGGGACACACAGTTAGGGTTAATGTAAGGTATAACTTTTTGTTAATTGATGTTCACCAGTGTTTTAGACAGCTGGGACTGGAGGCACCTATAATTATTTAAATTAACTGTGTATCATTTAGTATGTGTCAGGAAGTGTTTTAAAAATATAAATCTTAACTCATTTAATCTTGAGAATCACATAGTATTATCACCCCACTTTCCATGAGAGGAAACTGAGGCTAGATAAGTTAAGTAACTTGCTGAAACCCACTCAAATACTAAGTGGTAGGGTTAGAACTAGAACCCAGGCAATCTGTGTTTTTAATCATTACAGTATGTTTGGGGGTGAAAAGAACCGGTAGACAATTGGAAGATAAAGTCAAGGAAATCTACAAAACAGAACAGAAAGATAACGAGTTGGAAAATTAGAGAACAAATAAAATTAAAGAATTATTTCAAGATGGCCACCACCCCACAGATGAAGGGAGAGAACAAAAGATTCCTGCACCTAAGGAAGATGTTTCTACATTAAATGGTCTGATCAAACTATCACATCATTATCATGAAATTTCAAACCAGTAAGATCAAAAGAGCTCATAAGTATGTAAAGAGGTGAAAAGAATAGGGAAATCAGAAACAGAAATCAGAATAACACTGGACATAAAATTAAGGCAGCCTTTAAAAATGTTTGAGGACAAATTAGTATCAACCTAGATTTCTATAACAAGCTAAATTACCAGTCAAATGTGAAGGTATATATGCAACGCTGCACAAGGAGTTGACCTGTAACATCCTTTCCCAGGAACTGTGAAGGGTGTAATCTATAAAATGTGGAAGCAAACCAAAAGAAGACATGAGATCCAGGTAGCAGGAGATCCAACACAGAAGAGAGATACAGAATTTCCCTGAAAGGCAGCAAAGGAAATGTCTTAGAACTACAATTGTTCAGAAGTTCTAGAATGCCCCAATTTATATAGAAGCAGAGGCATAGATTGCTCTACATGGCAGGTCTTCCTGAAAATGATGAAATGGTTAATTACCTAGTGCACTGGACTACACTGAAAATGTATCAATATTACACAAAGTCAGAGAGTTTGAATGAGTTAATATGAGAGATAGCAAAAGACAAACAAACAAAAAACAAACAAAAAAACATTTTAACTCCAGAAGATACACACAAGCATATAAAAGAAAACGTAATCGTAGCTCATAATTTCCCTGGAAGAAACAATATGCTGTTGACCCTAGGACAATGCAGGGGTTAGGGATGCTGAACCTCCATGCAGTGGAAAATCCCTGCACAACTTTATAGTGGGCCCTCGGTACCCATGGTTCTGAAGCCATAGATCGTGTAGTACTGCAGTATGTATTCAGTGAAAACTATCCTTGTACACCTGACTTGTGCAGTTCGAACCTGTGTTGCTCCAGAGTCAACCGTATCCTTATTTACATTAACCCCTGTGATCGTATTTTGTAGATGTGGTTTGTATTATAATCAGTAAAATTATCCTTGATAATGTGGTGAGCCTCATCCAGTCATCTGAAAGGTTTTAAGAGCAAAACAGAGGTTTACCTGAGCGAGAAGAAATCCTGACTGGACTGCCGATTCAGCTCCTGCCCTAGAGTTTACAGGAAACTATCCTGTCCTACATATTGTGGACTTGCCAGCCCCCACAAGTAAACCAGTCCCTTGAAATAAATTTCCATATAGAAGCATGTATGTCTGTGTGTGTGTGTCCACATACTGTGTACATTGAAGATGTTATGGTGCTGGCTTGGAAGATGGAGGAGGGGGCCAGGAGCCAAGGAGTGCATGCAGCCTCTTGAAGCTGGAAAACTTAAGGAAATGGATTCTCCCCTTGAGCTTCCAGAAGAACTGAAGCTTGATTTTAGTCCAGTGAGATCCATTTTTGACTTCTGACTTGCAGAACTGTAAGATAAGAAATCAGTGTTTTAAGCCAGTAAGTTTATGGCTGTCTGCTACAGCTGCAACAGTTACCTAATCTACTGTGCATCATACTGTATGAGACTTACCACCATCCCCGTTGTCATCTCTGCTTTGTATGTGAAAGACCTGAAACTTGGAGGCATAATGTGACTTAGCCCAGACCAGAGAGTAACCATCCTAGCTAGCTAGGACTTGGACCTGGTTCTTAAAACTTACAAGTTCAGTGTTCACTCTTTCTCTAGCACACATTCTCGTGGTATATATGAAAGCTGACTCTATATCTCCTCAAAGACATTTCTACCTTTTATGGGTTAATAACAGAAAGAAAAAGAGAGAAGGAATTAAGGAAAACAAAACTCCTTGGTCTTCTAGCTGATGTTTGCTTTGTTGGTGAGTAAACCGTCTGTCTGAATGCCCTGTTAGGTAGCCCTGAGCTATTAATTGTGTAGCTCATTACTGTGAGCCAGCATGATGGTCCCTCCAAGACGTGCCAGGCTGTAAACACCAGCAACTGATCGATGCTGCTTTAATGAAGTACTGAGACTCCTTTTTACCCAAAGCCTTTTTTTTTTTTCCCTAGAAATTTGTCATATGTTTATTTTACACACACAGGTATACAAAATAATTACAGATATATATTTATGAATTGATTTCTTACTAATTACTAAGGGAAAAATGTACCTCTATGTGTTTTCGCTAAAACAATCATAATCTTTCACAATCTTACCTAATGGTCTGTGGCAACCTGTTTTGCAGCATCCTGATCTGAAGCACCTAATGTCATTTATGAACTATTCTTGCCACAGATACTTACCCTGGATCTAATCAGTCTAGAGCCCAGACCTAACATGCATTTTTCAGATTACTCAGAACAGAGGGTAAAGTTGGGCAACACTTACACAAAGGCTTTTAATGGTCCTTTCTAACACTTAACAGACCACTGATCTTAGAAAACCTATTGCAGATTCCTCAGGCACAGAGAGAGTCGTATTTACCTCTTCTCCCATTCTACCCCATGCAGAGTTTCTTTTGGAGGCTGTAGTTGCTTTTATTTTTGAACGAGTGCTGTCTTTTCCACTCTTCCACAAAAATTACCTAAATTAGGTGTTTTCTTTTTATAGTTTGTATAATTAAGATTAATCATGAATAACACGGTTTCAGGAATTACACTTAGTAAGGCAAAGCATGACATATAATTTTATTTTATTATTATTATTTTTTTATTTTTCGTTGTTCTTGGTAGGTTGGATGTAATGTATAGGGGAACTGGATGAGTGATGGATATATTTTCTGCGACATGGATGGTGGTGGAAGGGCAATTGGAAGAGGAGTAGCAGGATATCAGAAGTAGTGTTTGAGACATGTTAAATTTCAGATACTTATAACTCATTCACGTGGGGCAAGCAGGGGAATATAATGACATGTAATTTTTTTTTTTTTGCGGTAAGTGGGCCTCTCACTGTTGTGGTCTCTCCCTTTGCGGAGCACAGGCTCCGGACGCGCAGGCTCAGCAGCCATGGCTCGTGGGCCCAGCCGCTCCGCGGCACGTGGGATCTTCCCGGACCCGGGCACGAACCCGTGTCCCCTGCATTTGCAGGCGGACTCTCAACCACTGAGCCACCAGGGAAGGCCCATGACATGTAATTTTAAATTGTAGTTTTGAGTTGTAAATTTTCAATTGATCCTACATGTGAATTCCCATCTTTTTAAAATCCAAAGTAATTCTCCTCATAGAATGTTATTTTAAATGGAGTGTATATGAATATGGTGGGGAGGGGTAAAGCTGCTATAGGTCTTCACTTTGCTTTTCCTGTTATAAATTCTTGCCTTCTGTAAGACTTGTCATTGTGGAAAATTTCAAACATATAGGAAAGCATATCACATAATAGTAAACTAAACGCTCCTGTACCCATCACCCAACTTTAACAGTTATTACCTTAGAGCCAATCTTGTTTCATTTATGTCAATTCCTTTATACTCTCCCCACTGGATTATTTTGAAGCAAAGTTCTAGTGTCAGAATGTTTCGACAAGGATTTGGAGGTGAGGGAGGAACTATTTTCTATTTATCAAGGGGAACCATTTGTATCAAAGCAACATTTTGATGAATTTTTTTTCACAAGAATTAATTTTTTCTGAGAATTAAGTTGCTTCTGGAGTTCTTCATTTCTGAAGTATACTGTCTTATTAATTAGTTCAGCAAATTCTTGCTGTATGTCAGGAAGAGTACTAGACTTCAGTGATACAATGGTGACTAAGAAAAAACTCTAGTGCTCAAAACATCATTATCTCATAGGGTGAGTAAGTAGATTAATGAGTAATGAGAATAATGATAGATTTATGTGGGATTATAAAACAGTAACATCTAGTCCAGCCTTGGAGGGTCCAGATGTCTGAACAGAGACTAGAAGTAAACAAGATTGAGAGGTAAGGAGGGTATGGGTGGGGCATAGTTAATGATCTACTGGGAGGGAGAATCTATGTGCAAGTCTATGAATAGGGAGATGTGTCTTGCTCCCATGGCTGCAGGGTAGAATATGAAGGGAATATTTGTAAGAGGTGGGACTAGAGAGGTGAGCAAGGAGTTTGGTTTTTATCTATAGCTTAGAGAGCATCTTTAGAGGATTTTATTTAGGGGGCTGACGAGATATATGAGGAAAAGTGTTACCCCAGTCTAGTAGTAAGAGGAATTGCTCTGAGAGATTAACCATTAATTTAAAGACATCAGACAATTAGTCATCCCCATGCCAGGGCCTCTGGCCTTCTGACTTGTGATCCGAGGTCTTACATATTCCTCTGTTTTTTGTTTTGTGTGTTTTATTTAAAATCTTAATAAAATCGGCCAGTACTTCCCTCAGTTGTAATCATCTTATCTTTGTCATTAACCTATAGTATAATAAGACATAAAGCAAAGGAGTGGGACTTCCCTAGTGGTCCGGTGGTTAAGATTCCACGCTCCCAATGCAAGGGGCCCGTGTTTGATCCCTGGTCAGGGAACTAGATCCCTCATGCCACAGCTAAAGATTCCACATGCTGCAACTAAGACCCGGTGCAGCCTAATAAACAAATAAATATTAAAAACAAAACAAAACTAAGGAGTAAGCCACCTGAGTCCAGTTTCCTCAGTAGTAATCATGGTAGAACTATTTCAACCATTGATAATCTGCTGTTTATTCTGGGGCGCTCTTTTCTCCTGTGCCATTATGGCTGCTATCTTATATCCCGACATTAAAATCACTGTGTGACTAAATCCACAGATTTGTGCTAGTGAAGTCTTGCTGGGGGAAGAAGGTTAGGTGTGACCTGGGGCAATGAAGGACTTATAGGCAAAGGGTAGGCAATCCACCTCCTTGAATCTGGGGACTTCAGAGATCTTGTCTGCTGGAGTACTAGGTTTGAGCAAATAAGAAGAGGGGGCAGTATTGGCTGTTGTCATTGGTACAGCTGTAGAGCAGGAGTTAGTAAACTGCAGTCGATGGATGAAATTTGGATCACTGCCTACCTTTGTAAATAAAGTTTTATTGGAACACAGCCATGCTTACTTACTTACATATTGTCTGTGACTATTTCTATACTACAGCGGCAGAGTTGAGTAGTTGCAACAGAGCGAATAGGACCGGCAAAGCTTAAAGTATTCACTTTATGAACTTTTACAGAAAAAGGTGGCCAACCTATGCTACAGAGGGAGAATCAGTGAGAGCGGAGTTTGGACTAGATTGTTCTCTGAAATCTGAAGGGGACTCATGAGGCTAGGGTCTGTAGGGGGTTCACGGAGGTGGATCTGGAGGCTTCGTTTCTCTGAGGCTGAGGGGCCCTTGGGTCCTGTAAGGCTTTGCTTTGGGTGAGATGTTCGAGGGGGCTGCTTTCCAACTCATTACACCCCAGAGGGGCTTTCACTTGAGACTACCTAATATAAGCTCCGTGATGGTGCAAGGGCACTTCTTACCATCTGGTGACTGGTGAATTTCCACTTCTGTGTGGCATTTGCTATATGGCATTAGAGCAATGAACAGAGCTTTCACTTCCAGCTGTGAGGCATCTGGCTTGGATCCCTTCTCTCCTCTTAGCTACAGTGTTCTTGATATTCCTGCTGTGTGTTCTAAACCGGATTGGCATCTGTCTTCCCCTCTGTGGTGTCCTTTAGGCTTTGCCAGACCCATACCAGCCCAATCCGTCTCCCTGCTGACTCAGCGGGCTTGCCAGCAGGGTGCCTTCCTACCCCTGGGGAAACAGCAGCATTTCAGTTTTGACTACAGAGACTCACAGAGCCCAGTGCACTGATTTTGTTAATTCACTTATTATTGTGCCTCTTTTCAACATCAACCTTATATATAGATAGAGGCCTACGTGAAACACTACTTGAATCACTGGAAGATCTTCCCTGGTCCCAAATACTTCATCTACTGACCCTGCCACGGTGCTTGAACTATTCCAATTTGGATTAAGTAGACTGAGCACTTATTAAAATGATAACGTTTCCCTATGCAGAGTAACTCACCCAGCCACTAGCTAGCCCTTAAGCTAAAGAGGAATGAGTTGAATGGAGTAACTAAAGGAGAAACCTGCATCTCCAAGTAAATGGAACAAGTCAGATTTGAAAGGGAGAGGAATCTAGGTGGAAGGAAATACATAGGTACTGCATACCAGGGAGAGAAGATGTAAAATTGGAGAAAAGGGCATGAAAGGGATTATAACATAGAAATGATGCAGTAGTAGAGTTGGAAGAAGCCGACTTGATGACAGATGAGCTCACTGAGGGGCAGGGAGGGTCTGAGACTTCCCTGAGGTACTGCAGAAAGTCACTGGCAAAGTCTGAATGAGAATCTAGGTCCGCTGACACCTGACTCTGTGCTCTTCCCCAGCTTTTCCCAAAGTGTGCCCTGGAAAGTGCTACATCTGCAGATATTAATAAAATTTTACTTGGAGAAGAAGGCATAGTGGTTAAATAAGTTCAGCGAACATGGTTAGAAAGAGGCCTATCAGGGCAAAGTACTCCTCTACCACCTTGGGACATGAACTCCAGCCATTAAGTCATTAGATATTTAACAAGAACCTGTGATGAAAGGGTCTACCTATCATAAGTATTGTTCTAATGGCTGAAGGTATAATGAACAAGAGAGAGAGATGGTTCTTGTTCTCAGGATTTGCCAGCCTGCTCCACCCCTGCAAGGTAGATATTGATCAAATAATCATACAGGTGCCTAGTGCTGTATTTACCAGCTGAGTAGTACTTTGCAGGGGGGCAACTGAGTTCTCGAGGAGCCTCTGTCAACCGGTCCGTGTGGTGCAGTGGTTCAGAGATGATTTCTGGCATGAAAGCCTTTTTCAGCTGGTAAATGAAGGGTAAGTATAAGCTAACCGGGTAAAGAGGAGTTCAAGGAGAGGGGACAGCATGGGCATGTAGCAGGGAAAGCATAGTGTGTTGGAGCAGAATGTTCTGGTTAGAGTGTCGAGGTCCACCAGGGGGACTGGGACCCCAAGTCCTCATCCTCTGAACACAAGAGGTGTGGTATATTTCTCCCACTGTGTCTTACAAATGTTATCATTCTCTGTGCTCTGAAACAGTTGGGAAGGACAACATCAGGGGAACTAAATGTGAGATTCAGTGAGTTAGGACGGTGGTGAGAGATGAGCCTGGAAGATCATGGAGGAGCCCTAAGATGTGGATCTTAGTCCTAAAAGCAATTGTTCCACCGCTAACTCCCTGTGTGACATTTCCCGAGTCCCATACTCTTTTTGGACCTCAGTATATTCTTCCAAAATTGGATCAGATCTTCTTCTTTGCTGTATGTATTTTTTTCTAAACTCCAACAAGGGTATCTGGCCCTGAAGAAAGCTGTACCAGCCTGGTCCTGAAGGGCCGTTGAGTTACTGCCTTAGCCTAAAGATGATTTAGTGCATCAGTGCAGGGGCTGAGCAGTCCTGCCTGATCGTGATGAGTTGTGATTTCACACAATTTGTTATTGCTGCTCCCTACCCACCCACTGCCATGGGTCGGGCGGGAGACTGAGATCCCCATATCTTTCCATTCTAAATAGGGCAACTCCCCTCTTCACAGAGTTACGTTTGCTGTGGGAAGGAGGGAAGTGGCAAAACCCAGACCATCTGGTGGGTAGGGAGCTGGAGCTCTGTTTCGCACTGCCACTTCTCTCAGTTCCTTTTAAACCATCGTTGACAAACACACACTCTCAGAAACAAACAAACAAACAAACAAAACCCTCTTTCTGGAGTTGGCATTTCTCGCCAGACTTCCAGGAATGTGTGATGGCTATTTTACTACCTCCCATCAGCCTTCTCTGGTGGTGTGGTTTTCCTGTTTCACACATCATATGTAGGTAACTGAAGTTGTGGTACTTAGAGATGTGATGCTGGAGTTCTTAGCAAAACGTGTGGGGTATCCAGGGACCTTCTGGCCTGCAGGTGTAAATGTAAATGGACTGAAATAATCTGCTTTCTAGGAACTCCTGAGAACTGAGAGAGGCCTGCTTAATGAACAAAGAGAGAGTTTACACCTGGTCTAGACAGAGAACCTCAAATGAAGGAGGTGCAGGACAGGGGAGAAGTGAGAGAAATTGAGCTCCGTGGTAGAGAGAAAGCCTTCAAGCCCCAATTCTGTTATTTACCAGTTTTGTTCCTTGAGTGAGTTACATTCTCTGGGCCCCAATTCTTTCATCATTTAAATGCAGATTTTAATAAAGTTGTGATATGAATTAAATGGGCCAGTGTATGAAAGCATTTATCATAGTGTCAGGCATATAGTAAACATTACAAAAGTACTGCTAATAAAATTAAATATGCAATCACTATCCCATAGTCTTTAATGTGTATTCTGTTTGTTCCTTTTTTAAAAAATTGTTTTAAATATTTTTATACAGTTTTCTAAGGTTACACTCCATCTGCAGTTATTGCAAAATATTGTCTATATTCCCTGTGTTGTACAATACATCCTAGTAGCCTATTTTATGCCCAATAGTTTGTACCTCTCACTCCTCCACCCCGATATTACCCCTCCCCTGCTCCCCACTGGTAACCGCTAGTTTGTTCTCTACATCTGTGAGTCTGCTTCTTTTTTGTTATATTCACTAATTTGTTGTATTTTTTAGATTCCACATATAATCAGTATCATACAGTATTTGGTAAGTCGGTCTGACTTACTTCATTTAGCATAATGTCCTCCAAGTCCATCCAAGTTGCTACACATGGCAAAATTTTGTTCTTTTTTTATGGCTGAGTAGCATTCCACTGTGTATATATTATCTCTCTCCCTCTCTCTCTCTCTCTCTCTCTCTCTCTCTCTCTCTCTCTATATATATATATATATATATATATATATATATATACACACACACACACACACACACACACACACACACACACACACACACACATACTACATTTTCTTTATCCATTCATCTGTTGATGGACATTTAAGTTGCTTCCATGCCTTGGCAATTATAAATAATGCTTCTATAAATACTAGGGTACATTTATCTTTCAGAATTAGTCTTTTTGTTTTTTTCAGATATATACCCAGGAGTCGAATTTCTGAGTCATGTGGTAGTTCTATTTTTAGTTTTTTGAGAAACCTCCTCTCTGTCTTCCACAGTGGCTGCTGTTTATTTCTTTTCTTTTTCTTTTTCTTTTCTTTTTTTTTTAACTGTTACTTTTAGAGAACCAGATTATTTTTCTGAGTGTTCTTCTGTAAAATGTCCAGCTGTGTCTCCTTTTTAGGCATGATGACATCAAGGTCTCTCTTACCAAGATCCCTGTTCACTGTCAGAGGAAACTGTTAACGTTAAGACACCTTCCGGGACTGAGGCCATCCATGTGTTCCTTATGAATTCCCTCATCTGTGCACCACATGAACTTTTGTCAGATACCAGTGGTTCATGATCAACTTAACAAAGAGCAGGAAAAGCGGATGATCAGTAGTCAGAACCAAATGGAGAGGTGATTTACTTAAAGGGCATTGGAAGCCCTCAGGCAGCACTTCCTTTCCACAGACTTCCTGGGGCTGTTCTAGCCACAGTTTCAGTGATTTTTTTGTACTAATTATTCTTTAGCTCCAGAGGACCGTTATTTCTGCCCTCAGGATGTATGGCCCAGCCAAACTGCCTGTCTGTGTGCCTGTCTTGTCACCACTGCTTTAAACCCTGGGACCCAATAGGCAGCCTTGACCCTGAGTGCTTCTCAGGCGCAATTCTGGTTGCTCTTGGTCTAGATTCACCAGGTATTCCCTGATGGGCACACATCATGTGTGCTGATTCCTCCGTGCCTCATTAGTCCAACATTAATTCTTGATTCTGTCTCTCCGTGTCATCTCTGTGACCCAGCAATAGGGACAGAACCTGCTGAAGAGGATCAGTGGCTCTTCCTTTGGTGGTAAAGTAAAGAGGTTATTTCAGCTTAGTTCAGACGGACTCTGGGGGAAATTGCTACTTATCACCCAAGGGGCTTTAGTAATAGATTTTTATGGCAGGATGTTCTCTGTTATTTAATCTTCCTGCATAATTTTCATTAACTGTCCTCTCTATCCCACCCTCTCACTCATCCAACAGCTCTCCTGTTGTTTACTTAGCCTCTAAGAAATGGTTCTACGTGCTGGGAATACAGTGAAGTGTAAACAGGTGGTCCTGCCTTCGTGGCACTTACAATCTAGGAAGAGAGACAAATCAGATCATGAGTTTATAAAACTATATGTCTGATGGAGGGAATTGAAAGTGTTAGGAGAGCACCTAACACAGCATAGAGTGAGAGCTAATCCGAGGAATGAAAGATGGGTAAATGTTGTCTAGGTAAGAAGGGATTAGTGGGCATTTTTTTTTTTTTTTGGTGAGGATAAAAGATGCAAGCAGGTACCAAATCATGCTTGTAAGTTTGATCTTTAGGGTAACAGGGATCCATTAAAGATTATTAATCAGGAGAGTGATATGATATGAAAGGCATTTTAGAATTATCACTCTGGATGCAATGAATAAGAGGGCATGAGCCTTGAGGAGGGAACATCATTGGGGAAGCTCCTGCCATAAACTAGAAAGCTGGTAGGATTTGAAGTGGAAGCCACAGGACTTGGTGGTTGATTGGATGTGAGGGGGGGATGGGTAGCAGGGGGAAGAGTGAAGCATCTGAATTGACTGCCGTGTTTCTGGGTTGATCAAGTGGGTGAATGATAGTGCTTTTCTAATAAGACAGGGATCTTGGAGGAGAAAAAAGATTTGAGAGGGAAACAAAGATCTGAGCTTTAGATATGTTGAACTCGAGGTGCATGCAAGACTTCCTGTTCTATATAGATAAATGCAGTGGGAAATGGAGTATTAGCATAAGTGTTCAGGAAGGTGATCTAGAGCCATAGATTTGAGTCACTAGCAATTAAAAGATATTTCAAGCTATGAGAATGAAGGAGATTATTTATATAAGCACAGTATGGGAGGTGAGAGGGGGGCTAAGAACAGGACTGTAAGTGTTACTACCATGGAAGGTCATGAAAAGAAGATTTAGAAGAGAAATTCAGAGAAGAAAGAGAAAAATTAAGGAACTGTTATTAGAGAAACATAGGAAGTAGTTTCCTTTTAGGATGGATGATCTAATGGGGATATTCTAACAATTCATGGGTCTAAATCTAGAGATACTGACTGATCTTTCAGCACCAGATGTTACATTTTGGGTAGAAAAGGTAGCAAGCTCAACCCAAAGCCATTCTAATCTTTCAACTGTGGTCAAGGGCAAATGTGAGTACCAGGGCCTTGAAAATCAATTAACTGGATGGTTTTGGCTATATTTATATACTTGGATGCTGACAATATTAATTTTCAAAACAGCTTAGTGTCTTTATTGTCCAGCCTTCCTCATTTCCTTATTGGTAAGTTGATGCTTATAACAAGCAACCTCCCACCCCAACTTTAAGTGACTGATGGGTTTGGGACTATGTTTTCTTCATCATTTTAATTATATTATGTATAGGGTTATATCAATGAAGAGAAAGTTATAGACATTTGTTAAATATATATCAGATACGGAAGAGAGTTGATGAGGCTTTGGAGTGTTAGGAAAAACAAAACTAAGATTCAGGAGAATAGTTTCATATTCTGATGCTGTCATTGACTTGCTCTGTGGCAGGAGAGTGACTGTCCTGGTCTCAGTTTACCTATCTGTAGATGTAGGAAGCTGGACTCAAAGTTCCCTTCTGTCGTTAATATTTTGTGAGCTCTGAATGTGCTTATATTACTCAGTACAGATTGATGAGAGGGCAGCATATTTAGATTTCTGTATACTGCCTACCTCTACACAAGGCTTATAGCTGTCATTCCTGGGCATTATGTTCAATAGCATGTTCACTCATTACCTTCTAAAATTCTGACTTCTGGAGGAAATACGTCTTTATTTGATTATTTGAAAAAGTAAATCCATCTTAGGCTACAAAAAAAGAGGATATTTCCCAAGTAAAAGGAAGTGATAAATCCCAGTTATCTTATGCCGACCTGGCCATACACTAAATGTGTCTCCCTTCCTCTCCCCCTACTTTGTTTTCTTCAAATAAACAAACATATAGTACCTAATATGCACCAAGTACTATTTTAGGCGTAAGGACATTATTATGATTAAGACATGGCTCTTCTCTTCAGAAGATTACAGTCTGGTGACAACAGAAAAAAAATTAACCGATAATTACGATAGAGCATAAATGTTCTGGTAGATATATAAATTATAGTGCTATGGAAAACATGAGCTATTCATTCGTCCATCCATCCATCCGTCCATCTAACAAACATTTGAGTGCTTACTGGATCTTACTATGCAAATACTGATACAATACCTACGAAAATAGATAAGATTCCTCCCTTAACAGAACTTAGTCTTGTAGAAGAAGAGAGAAAAAGAATCAGTAACAACTATAAAGATTTTCAGATAGTTGTAAGTACTGTATGGAGAAATACAGAGCAGGGAATGGGGAACAGTGATGAGGATAGTTATTTTCTATAGGGTGGTCAGAAAAAATTGTGTTGATTAGAGAACGTTTGATCAGCGAGCTAAGGTAAGTGAGGGAGTGACATGAGGTCTAGGGGAAGAGTAGTCCAGGTAGAAGGAACAGAAAGTACCCAGGCCCTATTGCAGGAGTACGATTGACCTATCTGAGAGACCAGTCTACGTAGAAAAATAAATTGGAACAACTGGAAGAGTGACTTGTCCTTTGACTGGGCAGGAGAGGAGTGCAAGAAGAGCAGCTGTGTCCAGGAGGGAAAATCTGGAGTTTGATTTTGGACATGTTAAACTTGAGATGTCTCTTAGACATCTAAGAAAGAGGACATGAGGACAGATAGATAATTGATTCTGAAGTTCACATGATAGGTCTAGGCTGCAGATATAGATGTGGATGTTACCAGCATATAAATGGGCTTACAATTTAAGTATTTAATATGATTGAAAGAGATCTCTCCCAGGATATAACTATCAGTAGACATCTAGGCAAAGCAAAATAACCAGCAAAGGAAAACTGAGACAGTTTGGTCAGAAACATCAGAGGGAAATCAAGAATGGTGGTCTAAAAGTCAAGTGAAGAAAGAGAAAGGGTTTGAAGAAGGCAGAAATAATTAGCTGTGCCAATCCTTCTGACAGTTCAAAATAGACACGCATAAAATTGCTGAGGACCAGTGGAGGACAGATTGGAGAGGTTCAAGGCTAAAGGCTGGAAGGGTGAGAGAAGGTGACCTGAGATAAGTAAGTAGCTTGATGGAGCAAAGAGGCTGAACAGGTGGCCAGTGAGATGGGATTGACTGGATTGGATGCTGCAGGAGAGGACTGATTTCTAAGATTCAGACCTAAGTCACTAGAAGAATCCAGTTGTGATGCTATTCATTAACATAGGGAAACAATGGAGGAGGAGCAGGTTTAGGGAGAGGAAGATGGTTAGTTTTTAGGATAAATTGATTTTGAACTTCATGGGCTATCCAAGTGAATATTGGGAAGCTGCCTATGAAGTTGAATTGCTGGAGATAGCTCTAAGGTGTTTCATGTCTGACTTGTGTCTTCATGTTTTTACTGGTATACAGGCAAATAAGTACGTGTTCAGAGAAAGGCAGCAGAAGAAGACATGATCTGGAAACCCTGTTAAAAGAGAAAAATTTGGAGAATCTGTGTGTCAGCCATCCTGGGTTCTAAGCTAGGCACGTTATGGACCAGGTGCATGGGTTCAGGCAACAATCTGGTCAATGAGTTCTCTCCTCTGTAAGATACGTACAACAACTACCAGGTCACTTGACAATGCAGGGTACTAGTAAATGGAGAGAACATTCACATTCGTTCCACATGTTGTATCCTTAGAGCTACTTCTGCTATTACTGATGCCACATCTCCCATTATTACACCTACAAGGATTAATTTATTACCAATGAAATCTCCTAGTCTACTAATAAATGAGGACAACCAGTGTTTTAAAGATTAGATTTGTAAAAGGGACCCCTTCCACTTCCTGCCATTAAAATATATGCTTTTTCTCTGTCCGACTCTCATTAATTTCTCATTTAAACTCACAGGAGACTATTATTTCAGTGTACCCAAGAAACTAAGTACATGCCCATTAACTTGACTTAATCGTTTGGGGAAGAAACAAGACAGATTGCTTTAATAAGAACCTACTAGGCTGAATTTCCTTCTTTGTCATATACAATACCGTTTCAACCTCCACTTTTGACAAACACGTGATTTTAGTTTCCTTAGCTTTGCTAACAGCTTTGCCTCCCTGATATGTGCTGTCTTGCTGTGCCTGTAAGAGAAGAGGCAGGTAACTGTGCTTTTCAGCCCTTAGAGGCCTGTCCTTACATTACTGTCACTTGTCATCCTACCGTGGCCTGCCTAGCCTGAACATCCTTAGCAGCGACTCAGAGGACTGAGCATGAATGCCCTGCAGGGGAAAACTGAAGGTTGGGCCAATTCCTCTTACAGTGATTGTGTGGATCTCATTCATTGATTGACTTCACTCATTTGTTCAGTGGACAATGGTAACTGGACACCAACAGTGAGGATGAGATAATAATGATCACTAGCATTTAGCAGCTGGACAAGGCACTGTGCTAAGAGGTTTAAAGACATTTTATCAACTGAACTTCCTAAGAAAAATACGCGTTGGATTCATGCCTATTTTTTCAGCTGAGAAAAATATGAATTAAGAAAATCAAATCATTTTCTCAGGTTCCTCCAGAGATTGGTAGAGCTGAATCATAAATTAAGGTCTTTAAATTTTTTTCCTTGTTTTTATTTATTTTTGTTTTTTACAAAAGCAGTAAATGTGGAAAGTAGAAAATACGGAGCTAAAATAAGAAAATAAAACACCGTATCCCTACTGTGCAGAAGTCACCAGTATGTTTTCTTAGGCTACATATCCTTCTATATCATTACCTCTTAGATACACACATGCAGAGATTTCCAACTGCTTCTTAAAAACTGACCTCCATGCTTTGATACCTCAGTATAAAAAAGTTCTGCTTAGTCATTGAATTCTATTCACTTACTACCTTACAGACAGGCGAGTGCTTTCAGGGGCAAAATCCTATAAATGCAGAACTTACCAAATGAATCTGCTTTTTTCAAAGTTGAGTCCCCATCAGCTTCTGCCAGCTCTTGTTTACACTCTCGTGCTTTTAAATAGTCACTGTTTACATATTATCCAGTGTTTAAAAATTGTTATTTACAGGAGCTCTAATCCAGTACACACTTCTCTGCCTTTGTTGGCACCAAAACTACCTCACATTGTTTTAGTTTGTGTTTCTCTTAGGACTGAGGTTGAGTGTCTGTTTCATATAGAGTCACTGTCTCTATTTTATGTGGACTCTCTGTTCATGTGTTTGCTCTTTCTTCTACTGTGTTTTTTGTCTTTTTCTCTTGTTTTCTGATCTTTATATTTTAAGGAGATTATCTTTTTGTCTGTGACATGAGTTACACATATTTTCCTGCTTATTTTCAAATTTTATTTCATATTTTTGAAAATATTTGTTGTGATAGTTACTTTTAGTTATCTATTAAAAGCCATCTTTCATATATGCATTCCACATTTTGAATCTTTGGTATAGAACTTTATCCACTCTGATTTTAAAGGAGTATACTCCATGTTTTCTTCATACAGATTCCCTTTTCCCCCCTTGGATTGTGATCTTTAATCCACTTGAGGTTGTCCTTGGTATATCATGTGAAGTAAGGATCCAAGTTTATTGTTTTTTCTAAAATATATACATCTTCCTTAGCATCATTTAAGAATACATCTTGGGCCCACTCATTAGAGATGCCTCCTTTAGCATATATGAAACCTTCATATGTTTGAGGGATAATTCTGGATTTCATACTCTATTCTATGGATATTTCTATTAATTCACCTGCCAATACAATCCTAACTAAAGAGTCTTGATAGTGGGTTTTAGTATCTTAAAAGACAAATAATACACCCCCTTATTTATTTGCTCTTCCAGAGGTTTCCTGGCAATTCCTGCTTGTCAGACCAAGTCTTTCTGCCACAAAATTCTGCCACACTTTTTTCTAGTGTATTCTACTGGCAGGTACTGGGTCCATTCATATATTACATCGTTATGGAAAATTGTAGACCTCTTTATGCTGGTATTTGTGTTAGAAGGCCCTGCCTTCCCTGAGCTTAAGTAGAGCCTAGTAGTTTTAAAACTGTGGAACACACATGGAATACAATATTGTAAGCACTAATCTGTGTATCTGTCTTTGGAAATTCTAAGAGGGATTCTAAAGAGCCATCAGGTTTGAGAACCAACAGGCTCTGAGAAAGAACAATAAACTGGGGCCTTCTGTCTGGTCATTTCCCCTTACTTCCCATCATATAAAAAATCCAGTAGTGTCAACATTGGCAGGGATCTCAGAGATCCAAATTTGGACTGCTTATTTGTCTTTCGGAGAAACAGGCCTACATATAATGTAATGTGCTTAAAATTGAGTCAATGTGTTTTTTGGTCAGGAACTGAGCATTTATTTCAGTTCCATTTTTCTTCTCCATCAGGCCATGCTGAGACTTCATTGAACAAGCCAGTATCTCATACCTGAAAGGTGTGAAATTGATTTAATTCATATGTAAACACTGTTAAAGCATTCATTAGGCTAGGGTTGCTTTCACTCAATATTTTGAACGTGGCTCCTAAATTTCTTCATTATCTATTCATACATTTATTCATTTATTGATTTAACACATTTTCTGAGCATTGTGCATTCTGACTGATGTCATGAAATTTAATATGAAATTTAATATGTATTCAAATTTTTGTTTTGGCCTTTAGCATTTGTTGTCAAGCTGGTTTGGAGTTGCTGAACAAGCTTTTGCTTGTCTGTAAAGGTTTTAATTTCTCCATCAAATCTGAATGAGAGCCTTGCTGGGTAGAGTAATCTTGGTTGTAGGTTTTTCTCCTTCATCACTTTAAATATGTCCTGCCACTCCCTTTGGCTTGCAGAGTTTCTGCTGAAAGATCAGCTGTTAACCTTACGGGGATTCCCTTGTGTGTTATTTGTTGTTTTTCCCTTGCTGCTTTTCATATGTTTTCTTTGTATTTAATTTTTGATAGTTTGATTAGTATGTGCCTTGGCCTGTTTCTCCTTGGATTTATCCTGTATGGGACTCTCTGTGCTTCCTGGACTTGATTAACTATTTCCTTTCCCATATTAGGGAAGTTTTCAACTAGAATCAATTCAAATATATTCTCAGTCCCTCTCTTTTTCTCTTCTTCTTCTGGGACCCCTATACTTCGAATGTTGGTGCATTTAATGTTGTCCCAGAGGTCTCTGAGACTGTCCTCAGTTCTTTTCATTCTTTTTTCTGTATTCTGCTCTGCAGTAGTTATTTCCCCTATTTTATCTTCCAGGTCACTGATCCATTCTTCTGCCTCAGTTATTCTGCTATTGATCCCTTCTAGAGTATTTTTCATTTCATTTATTGTGTTGTTCATCATTGCTTGTTTCCTCTTTAGTTCTTCTAGGTCCTTCTTAAATGTTTCTAGCATTTTTCTCTATTACATTTCCAAGATTTTGGATCATCTTTACTATCATTATTCTGAATTCTTTTTCAGGTAGACTGCCTATTTCCTCTTCATTTGTTAGGTCTGGTGGGTTTTTACCTTGCTCCTTCATCTGCTGTGTGTTTTTTTGTCTTCTCATTTTGCTTATCTTACTGTGTTTGGGGTCTCCTTTTCGCTGGCTGCAGGTTCGTAGTTCCCGTTGTTTTTGGTGTCTGTCCCTAGTGGCTAAGGTTGGTTCAGTGGGTTGTGTAGGCTTCCTGGTGGAGGGGACTAGTGCCTGTGTTCTGGTGGTTGAGGCTGGATCTTGTCTTTCTGGTGGGTAGGTCCACGTCTGGTGGTGTGTTTTGGGGTGTCTCTGGCCTTAGTATGATTTTAGGCAGCCTCTCTGCTAATGGATGGGGCTGTGTTCCTGTCTTGCTAGTTGTTTGGCATAGGGTGTCCAGCCTTGTAGCTTGGTGGTCGTTGAGTGAAGCTGGGTGCTGGTGTTGAGATGGAGATCTCTGGGAGATTTTCGCCGATTGATATTAGGTGGAGCTTAGAGGTCTCTTGTGAACCTGTGTCCTGAAGTTGACTCTCCCACCTCAGAGGCACAGCCCTGACACCTGGCTGGAGCACCAAGAGCCTTTCATCCACACGGCTCAGAATCAAAGGGTGAAAAAATGGAAGGAAGGGAGGGAGGGAGGGAGGGAGGGAGGAAGGAAGGAAGGAAGGAAGGAAGGAAGGAAGGAAGAAAGAAAGAAAGAAAGAAAGAAAGAAAGAAAGAAAGAAAGGAGAGAGGGAGGGAGGGAGGGAGGAAGGAAAGGAGATAAAGTAAGATAAAATAAAATAAAGTTATGAAAATAAAAAATAATTATTAAGAAAAAAATA
>RJWK010036824.1:9260-21644 GCA_004363435.1 Platanista minor | reverse complement strand
AAAAAGGAAAAAAAAAAAAATATATATATATATATAAATAAAAAAAGGAAGAGAGCAACTAAATCAAGAAACAAATCTACCAATGATAATAAGCTCTAAATACTAAACTAAGATAAACATAAAACCAGAAACATATTATTTGCAGAAAGCAAACCCCAAGTCTACAGTTGTTCCCAAAATCCACCGCCTCAATTTTGGGATGATTCATAGTCTATTCAGGTATTCCACAGATACAGGGTACATCAAGTTGATTGTGGGGATTTAATCGCTGCTCCTGAGGCTGCTGGGAGAGATTTCCCTTTCTCTTCTTTGTTCGCACATCTCCTGGGGTTCAGCTTTGGATTTGGCCCCGCCTCTGTGTGTAGGTCGCCTGAGGGCATCTGTTGCCCTTCCAGACAGGACGGGGTTAAAGGAGTAGCTGATTAGGGTGTTCTAGCTCACTCAGGCCAGGGAGAAGGAGGGGTGTGGAATGTGAGGCTAGCCTGCAGAGGCAAAGGCCAGTGTGACGTTGCAACAGCCTGAGGCCCACTGTGTGTTCTCCCAAGGAAGTTGTCCCTGGATCATGGGACCCTTGCAGTGGCGGGCTGCACAGGCTCCTGTGAGGGGAGGTGTGGATAATGCTTACACACAGGCTTCTTGGTAGCTGTAGCAGCAGCCTTAGCATTTCATGCCAGTCTCTGGTGTTCGTACTGATAGGCGTGGCTCACGCCCTTATCTGGAGCTAGTTTAGTTGGTGTTCTGAATCCCTACCCCTCGCGCACTCTGAAACAATGGTCTCTTGCCTCTTAGGCAGGTCCAGAGTTTTTCCTGGACTCCCTCCAGGCTACCTGGGGTGCACTAGCCCCCTTCCGGCTGTGTTCATGCAGCCAACCCCAGTCCTCTCCCTGGGATCTGAACTCTGAAGCCTGAGCCTCAGCTCCCAGCCCCCACCCACTCCGGTGGGTAAGCAGACAAACCTTTTGGGCTGGTGAGTGCTGGTTGGCACCAATCCTCTGTGTGGCAATCTCTCCACTTTGCCCTCTGCACCCCTGTTGCTGTGCTCTCCACCATGGCTCTGAAGCTTCCCCCCTGTCCACCCCTCATCCCAACCAGTGAAGGGGCTTCCTAGTGTTTGGAAACTTTTCCTCTTTCATAGCTCCCTCCCAGAGGTGCAGGTCCCATCCTTATTCTTTTGTCTCTGTTTTTCCTTTTGCCCAACACAGGTAAGTGAAGAGTTTCTTGCCTTTTGGGAAGTCTGAGGTCTTCTGCCTGAGTTCAGTAGGTGTTCTGTAGGAGTCGTTTCACATGTAGATGTAGTTTTGATGTATTTGGTGGGAGGAAGGTTATCTCCACCTCTTACTTCTCCACCATCTTGAAGGCGCCCCCCCTTGTGATTATTTTCAGATAAACCTAAGTAGTGCAAAAATACATTTTTATCACAAAAAGTCAAAAAAATACATAGAAAATTCTTTAATTTTTGTATGTAAATATCTAAATATTTTTCTGTGCATTTACATTAAAAATGGGTCCTTAGAAAACATGTACATTTCTTATTATTTAAATAAAATGGAATTATATTATGCATACTGTTGAGCAACTAGCTTTTTTATTTCAAAGTATTTGTTAGAGATATTTCTATGTCAGTATATGTGCATCTACCACATTAATTTTAATGGCTTCATGACATTTATAGTTTATATGTACCCCCAATTTTTTAGTGGTAGATATTCAGCTTATTTTAGAATTTTTCACCAATGTAAACAATTATTTTTATTTCTGTTTCTGGTAGTATGGCAGATAGATAACTTTGAACTGAAACATCCAGAATGCTGGAGCAAACATAGAGTGTATCAACTGGTGCACAAAGGAAGAATCCTCAGAGGTCAAAAGCAAAGAGAATGCAGAGACCTGGTGGAACAAGAGAATGACAAAGTTGTCTTTCCTTTTGAGGTTTTCTATTGAACCCAGGAAAACTTGAGCTACTGCTTGGTAAGATGCAGGAGCTAATGCTTACTGAGATGCAGGATCCAGGAAGTTAAAAGTAACATCCATACAAGAAGCTGAAGCCAATAGAAAACACCCAGCATAAAGCTGGCATCCAAAGGACTATGCCTTCAATGTAACAGTAAACAAGAAGCAAAACCACTATCCAGACAGGAAAATAAATAAATGTACTTGTCTCAGTCTGGGTTCTGGGTAGAGGATGATAGTAATCTCTCCTGAAAATTCAAAACAATAAGCCTGACTTCACGTGGGTTTGCAATCTGTTTCATGTGATGTCTTTGTGTTTCAGAAAACATCAGGTAAAGAATATAAAGTGGGCCCAAGTTAGTGGTGCCTTTAAGCATATTATGTAAGTAAAACAAATCTGATTCTTTCTAGAGGGATTTCAACTCAGTCCTCAAAGAATTCCCACTGATAATGTGATAAGAAAAATGATCAGCCTACAGCCAAAACTTCACAAAACACATAAAGAACCAAGACATCGTGAATGAAAGCCATCAAAAATAATAAACAGGAGAATCAGACTTGCAAAGACTTCATATATTGAAATTATCAGACACTAAAGATAAACTATATTTAATGTTTTGAGACATAAAGGAAAAGCTTGAGGATATAAATAAGAATAAAGAATTGAAAAAGAAGAACCAAATATATTTGTAAAAGAATCACTAGAGAATTTCTAGAATTCTAGAAGTAATAAATAGCCAAACTCAAAGTAATAAGACAATACGAACAACAGATAAGACAGACACAACTAAGGAGAGAATTAGTCAATTGGAAGATATAGCTAAAGAATTTATACAGAATACATTCCAGAGAGATCAAGAGACAGAAAATATGAAAGAGATGTTAAAGACATAGAGGATAAAGTAGGATTATCTTACACACATTAATTAAAGTTTTAGAGGATAATAATCATGATAATGGGAAAAAGGCAATGTTTGAAAAGATGATGGTTGAGAATTTTCCCTAACTGTTGAAAGACTAATGCTGTTTTTCAAGAATGTCAATGAGTCCACAAGTATGATAAACAAGAGAAATTTAAATCTAAACATATCACAGTGAAACAAAATACACACAAAAGAGATGTTAAAGAAACAGCAAGAAGACACTACAAACAAAAAGCAGTTATCTTTGTGGCTGACTTCTCAAAAGCAACAGTAGCATCAATTTCTTCATGCTGAGGCAATATAAATGTCAATTTAGAATCTGATACTAAGAAAACTTCTTTCAAGATTGAGGTGAAATAAAGATATTTTCAATCCTTTTGCTTAGCCATCCTTACGATATGCTATTTGCCTTATCACAGAATGGTTGCTTCACCTCTGAGGATTGCCTCTGCATTCTGAATAGGAAAAAAGGAAACAGCAAGGGCATAAAACCATGCCAGCTGTGTCTGTTCCTTTTATCCTGGAAGTCCCATGTACACATCCACCTATATCTCATTGGCCAAAACTCCATCACATAACCTCACATATCTGCTAGGTAGCCTGAGACACCTTGCCTCCCCCAACAAAATTTAGTTTCTATTTTCAAAAAGGAGGAGTAGGGTGGATATTAAAGAAGCCACTAATTAATGATTTCTATCACAATCAAGAATGAAACATGGTTTTTGTCCTCAAAAAATTCATAGTCTGGTGAGAAAGATGCACCTATAAAAAAGGTAAATGTGGAATTCCAGACACTGATTTCTATAGAGTTTTCTAAAAATAAAAGGGAGAGGCTTTACTACTATCAATTTTGGCCTTTGTCTATTCATCATTCCATCAGCAAACCAACCAACTGACTTTGATAAGCATCATTTTGTGCTAGGAATTATACTAAGTCAAGGCTACAGAGAAATATCAAATGTGGTTCCCTCTATGTAAAGGATTATGAACTAATTGAAGATGTCAGGCAGAAAAAAAATACACTAGTGCAAGAAATTATTACAATGTAAATAGGGGGAGAGGAATCAAAGAGGGCATTATAGGTTGAATTGTGTACACCAAAAATGAATTTTGGTGAAGTCTTAACCCCAAGCACCTCAAAATGTGACCTGATTTGGAGATAGGGTCCTTACAGAGGTAATCAAGTTAAAGTGAAGTCATTAGGGCAGGCCCTAATCCAATATGACTGTTATCTTTCTGTGCAGAAGAAATTTGGACACAGACATGCACGGAGGGAGGCAGTGTGAAGAGAAGGGAAAAACATAACCATTTAGAGACCAAGGAGTGAGGTCTGGGACACGTCTATCCCTTATAGCCCTCAGAGGGAACCAACACTGCCAACACCCTGATTTCAGACTTGTAGCCTCCAGAACTGTGAGACAATCAATTTATGTTGTTTAAACCACCCCATCTGTGGTATTTTGTCATGGCAGCCCTAACAAACTGATACAGAGGGAGTGGTAAATTCTCTTTGAGCCGTGGGAAGTAAAGGTATTTTACAAAAGCCTTCATGGACTATCTGAAGGTTGAATTGTAGGCTGAATAGGCGTTCACCAGGCAGAGTCAGAGAAGGAAGAGTAATAGAAAGTCCCACCTAAAAGGCTGTTGTAAGGAGAGATTCAGATGTGTGGTGAAGCATGGCATGACTGAGAAAGCTTTACAGCAGGAACATAGGTTTTGAAGTAAGACACCATGAGGGAGAAGACTGGAGTAACAGGATGCTCAGATTAAGAAGGACCTTAGACTTCACAAAAAAGCACATCTCTTTGAAAAATAAATATGAAGTAGAGGAATCTTTGTAGCTAGGTTTGTATTGGATTGAGTCTGTTTCTGATTTCTTTGATGTCATTTAAATGAGTCTTCTTCATCAGATAAAACTGATGCTCAGATAAAATTGGCCACTTCTAATCTCCAGGACATTCTGTACAGTACCCAGTACACTTGCAGGCACATTGTGTTGAACAAATACTTACTGATGGAAATAGGGAGCTGTATACTCAGTGTGCAATGAAGCAATATGGCTTGACACACTTTCATGAAATCAAGATCTTAGTCCTTCTAATACAAATGTGATCTTTTGATTCCTTTGAGACCGTTTAAGAGCATTGGCTCAAAGATATGAATTCACTTAATGTCAAAGATTATACTGTCTGAGGATGTGTTGATATATAACTGCTACAATTATGTCTCTTCAATTAACTGTGATATTCTTGTATCTTTCTAATTAGAAATTTCTGTTCTGGTTACATGTTTCATTACGCAATGTAATTAAGTCAAGTACATGCAGGAAATATTGGAGGAGCAGCAGATATAGCCCTTTCATGTTCAAAACCAGAGAATAGAAAACTCTAGTGTGTTTTAAAATAGAAACTTTTTCAGTTAAACCCACTCCCTCCCACCCAAGGAAATCCATCTGAATCAAATTTGATGACAGTACTTCTTGATGGTAATAAATGACTGTAAATAAGCAATCTAATTTTCAATGCTTGCAGCATGAAATATAATTAACCTAGCAAAACTTTCATGATAAAATTTGTCACATCTTGAATCAAGGTTATCAAAATGGTCATTATTTATAGAGACAGCAGCCGTTCATTGCTGACTTTTGTTATTCCTGCATTCTAAACCAATAGTCCATCTTTTATAGAGAAGTTAAATTTAAAAAGCAATTAAATAAAACAATATATTACAAATACTAGCTGCTAAAATATAGGAGGTGGAAGGTATTATACACTAGAGAAGCGTAAATAGCATAGCAACCGGATTCCATTAGAGAAATCTGTTATCCATTCATTGTGAGGCTTGGATACATTCTTCAATACCAGAGTACTTCTGTTTTTCCATCTATAAAATAAAGAGATGAGAAATAGATGTCCACTCATCCAAATGAAGCGCAATGAATTAAAGAAATAATGTTCCAGGTGTCCTTGCTTAATTGCACACTAAAAATATCACAGCAAAATGAGCATTTTTGCTTGAAAATGCTGGAGCAATTTACAACCAGTGTTCGAAGATGATCCTCAGAACTTAACAGAAAAATAGAATTAACACCAGCTTTGTTTATGCATAGATTTATTGTTTTTATTTAATGTCTTTCTGGAAAAGGAGAGACGACCAAGTAAATAAAAGTTCTTTAGAAGAATGTTGATGTTAACTGGCTATGAAAATTGCTATCACTGAATCTGAGCACTCTTGCTGCTTTGGGACTGCGTTGAAAGAATTGTTCATACTAATTTTCACATCACGTTAGAATCAGTAACAGGTTTACAAATAGAAAGGCAATGACAGCTACAGGTTTTTTAAATGCAAATATAAGGAGACATTTACAGACTTGATTTTTATTTATTAATTGAAGTTCTCTTTGGCATAAAATAATTGTAGGCCACCCGGCATTATACACACTTTCCTTATTATCTCATATTTAAGAAATGACCTGGACAATCTGGATGATCAGTAGGGAGGAGGGACAGTCTTAGGACCCAAAGAGCAGAAATAATTCCCTGGGTCTCCAGAGGCCCTAATCAGCCTTACAGGGTGTTCCTCCAAATGTTTACATTGCCTTTCCCTGTTATCAATCCACTTTTCCCATAACATGGAAGGTGCTGCACTTCTTACATTTTAAAAACATGTGTTAAAAAATCCACCAACACTCTTGGTTTGAAAGATTTCTAACAAGTTAGAAAAATTGTCTCCAACTTTCAAAACAGTACAGGTAGATTTTATTTATTTATGCTCTTCGGTTCACTACATTCCACTTAAATCACTGACTGTGAATCATGTTTCACACTCACAGCTCACCCAACAACTTTTACCAATAGAACATATGTGTATTTCACATTCCACCCATACTAATATAGGTGCAAATAAGACAAACTGCCTAAAAAAGCTGCTAGTAATATCCACTTGAGTAAGGGAATATGGAAAAATGATTGACAAGATGAATTCATATGAAGCAGTCTTTTCCTTATTGATTAAATAGGAGGAGTGTGCTTTCTGTGGCAAAACCCATAATTGTTTAAGAGAGATTAAATCAGTCACTCCAGGGAAGCAGAACTTCATTATCATGTATTGAGTTCCTCCCCGTAGAAATGGATGATGAATATTTGTTTTCTAATTTAAGTCTGGAAGTGTTAGTAAATACCTGACTCAAGGAAAACAAAGATTGCCAAACAGCAGGCTGAAATAAAGCCAGATCTTTTGCTTAGTTTAGTTCCAGTTCAGTGGGTCTCCTTGGGTAAAAATGAAAATGGCTAGATCAGTGTTGTCTAATAGAAAAACAATGTAAGCCATATAGGTAATGTTAAATTTCTAGTAGCTATGTTAAAAAAGTGAAAATAAAACGAGTAAAATTAATGTTAGTAATATGTTATACCTAACTCAATATGTCTAAAATATCACTGTTTCAATATGTAATCAATATTAAAGTTATTAAAGAGATATTTTCCCCTTTTTTGGAACAGTCTTCAAATTTATCTGTGCATCTTATACTTAGAACCATCTCAGTTTGAACTAGCCCATTTCAAATGCTCGAGAGTCATCTATGGCCAGTGGCCACCACATCAGACAGCATAGAGCTCTAGAACAAGCCAAATAAGAGAAAGATGAAGTTCAATTCTCTGGATGGCTCATGAGGCAAGTTGTAAATGCTTCTCTGGAATTAATTGTCTTCAGTTTTTAGACACCAAAGCTGGGAAGCCTGGATTCAAACAGTCTGAAATGGGTTGTCCAAGATTCCAGCCAGCCAAAGTCAGTCAGTGGATGCACTTGGTTGAACACTGTTGAAACTTGGCAGATTTCTTTTAGCCATCCAAACAAGTTTGCAATTTGCCACAGATGTGAACAGGATTTTTTTTTTTTTATTGCTTCATCAGCCACATTAATCTTTAGTTAGGATGCCCATAGATAGAATTGATTATTCAAACAGGAATACTTTAAAAAAAAATTTATTGAAATATAGTTGATTTACAATGTTGTGTTAATTTCTGCTGTACAGCAAAGTGACTCAGTTATACCTATATATATTCTTTTTCATATTATTTTCCATTATGGTTTATCATAGGATACTGAAGGTAGTTCCCTGTGCTGTACAGTAGGACCTTGCTGTTTATCCATCCTATATATAATAGTTTGCATCTACTAATTCCAAATTCCGAGTCCTTCCCTCCCCCACCATTCCTCCCCCTTGACAACCACAAGTCTGTTCTCTATGTCTGTGAGACTGTTTCTGACAAACAGGGAAACTTTTGAGAGAGAAAGGAGGTACTCCTAATAATTACCCTGGGACAACAGGCATAATATGAGACTGTTCCTGCTGGCATATCAGGGTACATGGTTACTCTACCTTAGTCAGTGTTCCCAAAAGAACTTGGGTTACTGCCTGTAGGCACATGTTTCTCTGTGATATATGTAACTCAATGAAGAGGAATATAAAGATATGTAACTCAATGAAGAGGAATATAAAGTATAAGCTCATAGAGCTTATACTTTAGTGGGGGTGGGAAAATAAATATGAGCTAAATAGAAAAACTTAGCTGGGAGATGCTAGGTAGAAAAATTAATCAGGGAAATCATGGCTCAGTTATATACATATAACTCAATGATATATGTAACTCAATGATCTTTCAGTGTAACTTGGTAAAAGGATACATGACTGAGAGGCAGGTGATATTAGTCATTTTCTGCTGAAATCTTGAAAATAAGGTGGCAGAATTGAGTATCCCCTTTTCCTCAGCTATTGAAAATTCACCTGTGCATCAGTTACATGAGAGACAACACAACATGATAGTATTGGTGGAAAAGTGCTATTCTGTGCATAATCTATAACAAGTGGTTATGTGAAATGAGTGAATAATGAGTAACCACAACCACTAGACTCTTTACTTGGGTTATCGACCTACAGCAAAGCACTAACCTGCCCTTCCACAACAAAGGCACTAAACCACTAGAGAGTGCTGCTGTAATTCATCAATTAGCCCTGCACACAAAGCCCTAAACTCCTCCTATAGAATTTAGGTCTCATCCCAAAGCCAGCATCATAGAGGGTCTTTTAAACCAATGTCTAATAACATTACTCTGATGCAATTTGCATGCTTCCTGTTTTGCAATTTTCCACTCTGGGTCATGTTTAAATTGGGGGTTTAATGAGAAATGGCTGTTGTCAGCTAAATGGAGCTTCTTGTTGGCGAGGTCTCCCAAGAAAACTAGAGGACCAGTAAACAAAGCTGTGCATATAGGTGGCCAGGAGATGTCTTTTTTTGGGGGGGTGGGAGGATCCTCTTTTAAAATTTCTTTTTCTCCTATATAAGAAGCAAAGTAGAACAATCAGCAGTGACAGCTGAGGGAAATGTTTCACAGGAAGTAACAGATGGCTCAAAGCCACCTTCCTTTCTGAGTGAGAGGGAGAGTGCCTGTAGGCCTGGAAAACTGAAGACTTGAAAAATAATTTTGTTTGACTCTTTAATCCATTTCAAACATAGGCTCCAAAATGGAAGATTAAAGGATTTCACTTTTGCTGCTGAGGACATTCAGTTTAGAAAGGTGACAGATTCAGAAGCAGAATGACTTTAGGAGGAGCAATAGGAGATTGAACAGGAGGAAATTACCTTTATTAGCCCCAGGGTAATTGAATAAAATTCTCAAATTAGGATTTTTCTATTACTGTTTTTGTTGTTTATGTTAAGACTGGAGCGTTTTACCAAACTGTAAGACACTGGGTCACCACACAAGGTTATAGTTTATATAGAAACTACACGTCACATTATTCAGAGCAAAAAGTCATAAAGTAAGATTTGGAGGTTGGTTAATATGAACATTCCAGCAAAGGTAATGAAAAGCACAAAGGACTCAAGCCCATTCATTCATTCATCCAATATTTATTGAGCACCTACTATGTGGCAGGCAGTGTTCTGTTTCAGGTTCTGGGATCAGCTGTGAACAAGGTGTACAGTGTAATGTGCATTACAACAGCAAGAAGTTGACAACAAAGAAATAAACAAATAGTAAGATAATTTCAGAGAAATATGAGCACAGGAAGAAATCTTAAAGGTGGAAAGAACAAGTAGGATGGAATGGGGGTACTTTAAATAATGTAGTCAGGGAAGACTTCTCTGAGGAGGTGTTATTTAACCTAAAACAAGGATGAGAGGCAATGGTCAACATTGGTAAGAAGTGGTAAGAAGGAGCCTTCCAGGTGGCAGGAATAGTGTATGCAAAGGTAGATTGGCCCCATTATGTGCCAGGCATTATTCCAGGAATACAGTGGGAGCAAATCAGGCAAAATTCTTGCCCTCATAGAGCTTATACTTTAGTGGGGGTGGGAAAATAAATATGAGCTAAATAGAAAAACTTAGCTGGGAGATGCTAGGTAGAAAAATTAATCAGGGAAATCATGGCTCAGGGAAGGTTTCACTTGCCACCTTCTCAGGGAAGGTGATATTTGAACAAGGACGTATAGGATGCAAGGGAACGAGCCATGCAAATTTATGGGAGAAGACAAGCTTTCTAGAAAGAGGGAAAAGCCACTGCAAAGGCCTCAGGCAGAAAAAATGTGTAGCTTATTTGAGTAACAGCAAGGCCAATGTGGCTACAGTTTACTCAGGAAAAGAACAAGAGTAATTTATACTTAGTATTAGAAGATGATGGGTGCCTGGTCAATACCATAAGACTTCATGATTTCATCAATTATTAGTGTGTTGTTTAATCTTCAATTCTAGGGGAACTTCCAGATATCTTTCTGTTATTGATTTCTACTTTAATTCATTGTGGGCAGAGAACATACTTTGTATGACTTAAACTATTTTACAAATAATGAGATTTGTTTTATGGCACTCAGTGTTGTCTTAGTGATTGTCCTGTGTACACTTGAAAAGAATATGTTTTCCGTTGTTGGGTGGAAGTTCTACGGATGTCAGTTATGTCACTTGGATGATAGTGTTGTTCAATCTTGTATGTTTTTAAAGATTTTCTATCTAGTTTCATTTACCAGTTAGGGAGAGAAATTAGTCAAAATCTCCAACTCATATAATTGTGAGTATGTTTATTTCTCTTTTGACTTCTATCGGCTATTTCTTCTTCCTGAAAAAGTATTTTAAATATTTTTTTTTTTTTAACTGGGGTATAGTTTTTTATAATGTGTGTTAGTTTCTCCTGTACTGCAAAGTGAAGCAGAGTTCCCTGGGCTATACAGCAGGTTCTCACTATTTATCTGTTCTATATATTAGTGTATATATGTTAGTCCCAATCTCCCAATTCATCACACCCGCCCTTTCCCCCCTTGTGTCCATATATTTGTTCTCTACATCTGTGTCTCTATTTCTGCCTTGCAAGCTGGTTCATCTGTACCATTTTTCTAGATTCCACAAATATGCGTTAATATATGATATTTGTTTTTCTTTCTGACTTACTTCACTCTGTATGACGGTCTCTAGGTCCATCCACGTCTCTACAAATGACCCAATTTTGTTCCTTTTTATGGCTGAGTAATATTCCACTGTATATATGTACCACAACTTCTTTATCCATTCATCTGTCGATGGACATTTAGCTTGCTTCCATGACCTGACTATTGTAAATAGTGTTGCAGTGAACTGGGCAGAGGACCTAAATAGACTTTTCTCCAAAGAAGACATACAGATGGCCAAGAAGCACGTGAAAAGCTGCTCAACATCACTAATTATTAGAGAAATGCATATCAAAACTGCATTTTGTGAGGGATGACCTCACACCAGTTAGAATGGGCGTCATCAGAAAATCTACAAACAACAAATGCTGGAGAAGGTGTGGAAAAAAGGGAACCCTCTTGCACTATTGGTGGGAATGTAACTTGATACAGCCATTATGGAGAACAGTATGGAGGTTCCTTAAAAAACTAAAAATAGAATTACCATATGACCCAGCAATCCCACTAGTGAGCATATACCCAGAGAAAACCAGATTTTAAATATTTATTAGTAGTTTTGCTGGTACTTAATGCTCTAAGACTTTGTTTGCATGAAAACATACAAAGAGAAATAGATTTCCCCTTCATTTTTGAGGAATATTGTCACTCAGTATAGAATTTAAGGTTGAGAGTTATTTTACTTCTGCTTTTTATATATGTGACCCCGTTGTCTTTTGACTTCTGTTATTTCTGTTGAGAAGCAATCAATTTGTAATTGTTACTTTGAAAGTGATGAGTCTTTTTCTCCAGCTACTTTTAAATTGTTTTTGTTTTTGTTTTTAGTTTACAGCAGTTTGACTACATTGTGTCTGGGGTTCAGTTTTGGGGTTTTTGTTGTTGTATTTAGTCTTTTGTGGTTCTTAGAGCTTCTTGAATATGGATTGATATGTTCCATTAGGAACATATTTTGGAAATGATCAGTCATTATCTCTGCTAATATTGTTCCTGTCCTATTTCCCTCCTCTCTATTTCTGTAAATCCAATCACAAATATTAGGTCTTTTTTTTTTTTTTTTTTTTTTTTTTTTTTTTTTTT
>RJWK010036823.1:0-21547 GCA_004363435.1 Platanista minor | reverse complement strand
TTTAAATATGTATATGTACAGATTTTTGTATATCAATTATACCTCAATAAAATCATGCAAAGAAACTTGGGTTCATCACTGCCTCCCACCTCCAACGGTGGATCTGTTATTTTACATAAACTTGACAGCAGGGAGACAGAAAAATTTTGGCAGGTACTCATTTTTTCAAGTTGTTTTTAATCCAATAATTCATTTTTTAAGACTGTTCCCCATTCACACATGGATTCTCATACAACAGAACAGGCCCACCAAACCCAAATATAGAGCAATGGCACAATCATTTCCTGACTGTGGCTTAATATCAAAAGGCAACCTTTGTGGGAATTCCCTAGCGGTCCAGCGGTTGGGACTCCATGCTCTCACTGTGGAGGGCCCGGGTTCAATCCCTGGTTGGGGAATTAAGTTCCCACAAGCCGTGTGGCATGGCTTAAAAAAGAAAAAAAAAAAAAGGCAACTTTTGAGACTTCTGCTTCTGGGAAGACAGAGTAAATGTACTTTTCTGTAGACTTTATATGTAAACTAAGCATAAGAAGACTCTAAAAGGTGGAGAGAAAAAGCCAAACTAGTTAGGGGCCTCAGAACCCAAGCAACAGCATGGTGGTAAATTCCCAGAGTTTTATTTTGTCTCACATCTCCCTGACTGGGTGCTGGAGAAGCCAGCATCCCAGAAACATCAACAGGTGTAGACCAAAAAAGAAAAAGAGAGATTCTAAGAAAAGCCTGCCCTTTCTAGCCAAAAGACCTGGAAAAGGACAGCCTAGCAAAACTTTCAGAAAATAATCCCTCTACTCCAAGCAAACACCACAGAACAAAAACTGTGGCCCCAGCAAAGACCAAGTGGGGACCTCCACCTTTGCCATACTGTAAGAAACTGCCCCAAACCATCCATTCCCCCCACCCAGTTGGTATCAGAGAAGGCTGAATGGGAAGGGGGGATTTACATCCCTGTTGGGTAATAAGGAGCCCCCTACCCCTTGGTGCCAATGGAAACACCTGGGAGCCTGAGCTTTCACCCCCTCCCCCACAAGGCAGTAGCAAAGAGCCCCTCTCCCTCTCTCCAGGATGGTGTCAGAGGAGATCTAGTGCAGGATCAAGACTTTCACCACGGCTCAAAAGTTATGGTGTCACCCCCAGCCACGGCATCAGTGAGGGCAGTAATGAAGCACCTTTAACCCTCCCAGGCAGGGAGGTATCAGTAGAGACCTAGTGGGGAGCCTGAACTCCCACCTCTGCCCAGCAGTAACAAAGCCCAAGTGGAGAAACCGGACTTTCACCCCCACCTGGCAGTGGCTGGGCAGTGTCCACACTTCCTCTGCCTGAGCAGCTTCAGACGAGGTCTGCTAACATACAAGATTTAGATAACACTTGGAATCTTATAACGCTATGCTGCCCCAAATGTGCTGGTTTCAATCAAAAATCTCTGGCCATACCAAGAACCAGGAAGATCTCAATTTGAATGAGAAAAGACAACCAAGATGACAGAATTGTTAGAATGATCTGACAAGGATTTTATTTTATTTTATTTTTAATATTTATTTATTTTTTTGACTGTGCTGGGTCTTAGTTGCTGCATGCGGGATCTTTAGTTGTGGCATGTGGGATCTAGTTCCCTGACCAGGGATCAAACCCAGAGCCCCCAGCATTGGGAGCATGGAGTCTTAACCACTGGACCACCAGGGAAGTCCAATGACAAGGATTTTAAAGCAGCCATCATAAAAGTGCTTCAATGAACAATTACAAACAGGCTTGAAAGAAATTTTTTTTTTAAATCTCGGAAAAGAAATTCAAGATATAAGGAAGAACTAAATGGAAGTTTTAGACCTAAGAATTGCAATAACGGAAATTTAAAAATCAGTGTATAGACTCAACAGCAGAATATAGAGGACAGAGGAAAGAGTCAGAGAATTTGAGGATTTGAGGATGGAATAGAAATTACCCAATCTGAAGAACAGAGAAAAAAAAAAAAAAGAACAGCACTTCAGGAACATACAGGACTGTAACAGAAAACTGATATTCAGGGCTTCCCTGGTGGCACAGTGGTTGAGAGTCCGCCTGCCGATGCAGGGGACGTGGGTTCGTGCCCGGGTCTGGGAGGATCCCACATGCCGCGCAGAACGGCTGGGCCTGTGAGCCATGGCCGCTGAGCCTGCGCGTCCGGAGCCTGTGCTCCGCAACGGGAGAGGCCACAACAGTGAGAGGCCCACGTACCGTAAAAAAAAAACAAAAAACCAAAAAACAAACAAAAAAACCCCCTGATATTCAGATGATGGTTGTCTCAGAAGGAGAGGAGTAAGAAGGTGGAGCTGAAAGAGTGTTTGAAGAAATAATGGTTAAAATTCCCCCAAATTTGGCGAAAGACATAAACCTACAGATTCAAGATGTTGAAACAAACCCCAAACAGGATAAACCTCAAGAAATCCACGCCAAGATACCTATGGGAGAAAACAGTTTGAACAATAGTGGATTTCTTCTCATCAGAAACCATGGAGGATGGAAGGAAATGGCATAACATTTTTGAGGTGCTGAAAGAAAAGAACATTCTAAGCAGAATTGTATAGCTAGCAAATATATCCTTCAGGAATGAAGGGGAAATCAAGACATTCTCTGATGACAAAAAAACTAAGAGAATTTGTTGCCTGCAGACCTACCCTTATGAATGGCTAACAGAAGTTCTCTAAATAGACAGAAAATGATAAAAGAGGAAATCTTGGCCCATCTGAAAGTAAGAAAAACAGAGCAAAAATATGGGTAAATACAATAGACTTTCATTTTCTTTCTTGAGTTTTCTAAATTATGTTTGATGGTTGAAGCAAAAATTATAACACTGGCTTATGTAGTTATATCAATGTAAGTAGAGGAAAATAACTAAGACATTTATGAATGGGGGAGGGTAAAGAGTCGTAAAAGGAAGTAAAGTTTCTGTACTTTACTCCAACTGATAAAATGTTGACACCAGTAGAATGATAAATTATGTATATATAATACTTAGAGCAACCACTAAAAATGTTGTACAAAGAGATATACCCAAAGAACACTATAGATAAGTCAAAATGGAATTCTAAAAAAATGGTCAAGCAACCCACAGGAAGGCAGGAAAAAGGTCATTCTGGTGGCAAATGAGAGGCTTTAGGGGGTGAGGGGGCTGGGTGCAGGAGTGGCGGTATCTCCACCTCTACCTCACAGTTATTCCTGAACTAAACTAGACCTGTTGATCAAAGATTAATAGTCCATCCTACTGCCTTGCGGTGCATTGGGGGTGGGAACAGGGAAATGTACCTGCCAAGCTCTTCCATGGAGCTTTGCCTCAGGAGTTCTAGTGGGTTAGCGAACTGTTTATAGTGGTACTTAAGGAAGGCCCTTCTCCAGGCCAGCAGGCCAACCTGCCATCACACGGGAGGGGCTCCTTGCTAAGGCTTGGGCTCAGCTGACCTTCATCACCATAGGGGCTTGCTCTTGGAGCAGGATGGTACCTTCGCGTTCTGATTGCAAAAACCAAAAGCATCACTTTGTGGGTGACCTATACTGCTGGAAAAATGAAATTAAGATGTCTTTGGAAAGGGCCTGATGCAACTTTGGCAAGGGGGAGAAATAAACGCTCTACATTTGTAGCTCTGCCCTAAATGCTTAAGCAATATTTGGGTTCAAAATCAGCCAACCTTGGCAAACTCTCCCTGGCAGAATATAAAGACCTATTTTAACAAGCATTTTTAGTCATTGAACGATTAGAAAGAAAACGAATACTGAGTTCCAAAGCAGTTCAACTTCCCTTTCATTTTATTGGGAGTGTTCTGTATCCTTCTAGGTAGGTGGTGAGCCTCCAAGTCTTGTAGTAGATCACCTGCTAGGACCCTCTGGTCCTGTGTTTCTGGTCCCCCAGCCCTGAGTCTTCCAGAAGAATGCCTCTTTCCATTATAGATGCAGACTTTCCATTATAGTTGTTTATACTTTTTTCTTTTTTTTTTTTTTTTGCGGTACCACAGGCCTCTCACTGCTGTGGCCTCTCCCGTTGCGGAGCATAGGCTCAGGACGCGCAGGCTCAGCGGCCACGGCTCACGGGCCCAGCCACTCCGCGGCACGTGGGATCCTCCTGGACCGGGACATGAACCCGCGTCCCCTGCATCGGCGGGCGGACTCTCAACCACTGTGCTACCAGGGAAGCCCCTGTTTATACTTTTTATACTTAAAAAAAAAGGTGTTGGGGGCTATTTGTGCATTACATGTCATTCCTTATTCCTAATGTCATTTTAATCATTTCAACGTGAAAGCATCTTAATATTCTCAATAACAGCACTGGTAATTTTATTTATTTATTTAAGATTTTAGTTTTTTGATGTGGACCATTTTTTTTTTTATTCAAACAGAAAGTCACAAAAATTATAATCATTCTCATCAGTTCACTCAGTCCCATGTAATTAATTTTTTTTATCTTGATCTTTTGTTAGCACTTTTATGAATTCATCAGTTTTCCATTAGAGTTCTGAAAACGCTTATTCATTCAGTTCAGCAGTATAGTCAGTTACCAGAAACCTGTACTTGTCAGAGTCTTTTCCATGAATTCCTGGAAGGTGAACCGCTTTTATAGGAATATTTTTGTGAAAGCATCAGAGTACACCCAGAACTGTCTGTAAATGACAAGAGACTTAAAAATGACAATGGTTGAAGATTTGATGAAAGTTCATAATAATGCAATTGATGAGGAAATTTAGTTATTTCTGAGATATTCATTTTAAAGTAATAACTAGAATTATGACTTAAAACATTATACCAGAACATATAAGATTTTTAGAAACTTCATGTAATGTCTGAAACATTTATATTAACATATTTCCATACAAATAACCCAAAGACAGTTTAGTATTAGTTTTTTTTTTGTTTGTTTTTTTATACTGCAGTTTCTTATTAGTCATCACTTTTATACACATCAGTGTATACATGTTGATGTGGACCATTTTTAAAATCGACTGAATTTGTTACAATATTGCTTCTGTTTTATGTTTTGGTTTTTTGGCCATGAGTCACGTGGGATATTAGCCCCCCGACCAGGGATCGAACCCGCACCCCCTGCACTGGAGGGTGAAGTCCCAACCACTGGGCTGTCAGGAAGTCCAGGTAACTTTATTTTCAAAAATGTCTTTTTTTGTTTGTTTGTTTGTTTTTGTGGTACACGGGCCTCTCACCGTTGTGGCCTCTCCCGTTGTGGAGCACAGGCTCCAGACGCGCAGGCTCAGCGGCCATGGCTCACGGGCCTAGCCTCTCCTCAGCACGTGGGATCTTCCCAGATTGGGGCACGAACCCGTGTCCCCTGCATCGGCAGGCAGACTCTCAACCACTGCACCACCAGGGAAGCCCTGTCTTTCTTTTTTTAATTGAAGTATAGTTGATGTATAATATTATATTAGTGTCAGGTGTACAACACAGGGATTCAATATTTTTATAGATAGTACTTCATTTAAAGTTATTACAAAACAAAGGCTATATTTCCCTGTGATATACAATATATCCTTGTTGCTTATCAGCACTGGTAACTTTATTTTTTATTTTATTTTATTTTATTTTATTTATTTATTTATTTATTTATTTTGCGGTACGCAGGCCTCTCACTGTTGTGGCCTCTCCTGTTTGGAGCACAGGCTCTGGACACGCAGGCTCAGTGGCCATGGCTCACGGGCCCAGCCGCTCCGGGGCATGTGGGATCTTCCCGGACCGGGGCACGAACCCCTGTCCCCTGCATCGGCAGGCGGACTCTCAACCACTGCGCCACCAGGGAAGCCCTGCACTGGTAACTTTAAATATTAAAATCAACGTTAAGGAAAAAGAAGGGCCAATCTGCTCTTATAAACGATACATAGCTGCTTAAGTTTAGCTGATTTGTGGAAAATTGCTATCTTTGCAATATTAAGTCTTCCAGTCCAGGTTTCCACACATTCCTATTAACACTATTAATAGTATTTTATAGCTTTCTCTGTAGAGTTCTTGCACAACTATGGTAGATTTGTGTATTTAGTGTTTTTGACGCTAATATAAATAATTTCTCTTAAGGTGTCGTTTCCTAATTATGCTTTTGATGGCATATGAAAATGCAACTCGGTGTGTATTTTAACAATTTCTGCTGCACCTTGCTGACCTTCCACACACACAACTTTCCACATACATAATCATGCTGCTAACAAATAATGACAGTTTTATTTCATCCTTGCTAGACACGATGCATTCTTATTTATTCTTTTTTGCCTTATTGTGCTGGCAACATTACAATGGTGATTAAATAGTAAGAGTAGATATCCTTGTCTTGTTCCAGTTTTAAAGCTTTCAATATTTTATCATCGTGTATGATGTTTGCTATAGGGTTTTAGGAGATGTCACTTTAAGGAAGCCCATTTTTAAAAAAATATTTACTTATTTATTTATTTATATGGCTGCGCTGGGTCTTAGTTGCGGCACATGAGATCTTTGTTGCGGCATGAGGGATATTTAGTTGCAGTATGTGGGATCTAGTTCCCTGACCAGGGATCGAACCCGGTCCCCCTGCATTGGGAGTGCAGAGTCTTAGTCACTGGACCACCACGGAAGTCCCAGGAAACCCATTTCTATTTGGAGCTTTCTAAGAATTTTTTTTTTATCATGAATGAATGTTATATTAAATGCTTTTAATGTATTTTGAGATACTCATGATTTTGCTCCTTTATTCTGTTAATATGGTGAATAGCATTTACTTTCAAATTGCATATCAGTCCTGCATTTCTGAAATAAACTTATCCCTTTTCATAAAAATAAAAGGCAGTCTTTGCCAGTTCTACCCAGACTGCGTCATGATGACTCATAATGGCAGCCCTCTGGAGCTTTGAATATTTTTGCTGTTATGTGCTGGAATTTTGTGGAAAATTCATTCTCTAAGAGGTAATAACCCAAATGGGGAAAATCTTTAAAAAGATTTACTGGTTGGTTTCTTGTGTGAGTGTGTTTGTGTCTGTGTGTGTGTGTGTGTGTGTGTGTGTGTGTGTGTGTGTGTGTGTGTTTGCTTTAAGACCACATTCATAATTATCCATTTTTTTTCTTATTAATGTAGGTTTTACCTATTTTGGTAATGCATTGCTATTTAACAAAGCACCCCAAATTTAGTGGCAAAAACAGCTAGTATTTTATTATAGATGGATCAGGAATTCACAAAGGACGTGGTGGGATCAGCTTGTCTCTGCTCTATGATGCCTGGGGCCTCAGCTGGGAGACTGAAATGTCTGGGGATGACTTGAACAGCTGGGGAAAAGGATCACCGGGAGATAGGATACTTTGGAGTCTGGGCTCAGCTGGGATTGTCTGCTAGAGTGCCTACATTTGGTTTTCCTTGTGGCTTGGCTGTCCACAGCACGGTAGCTCCGGGTGGTCGGACTTCTTACGTGGCAGGTCAGGACTCAGAGAGTATTTTAGTGAGCAAGGTGGAAGCTGCATGGCATTTAATGGCTTAGCCCGGGGGTTAGCAAAATGTTCTGTAAAGGATCAGATAGTAAACAGTTTAGCTTTGTAGGCCTTACAGTCTCTCTTGCCACTACTTAACTCTGCTGTTGTAGCCTGAAAATAGCCATAGACAGTACATAAACGAACAGGCATGGTTGTATTGGAATAGACAATCAACTGCATTCCAATAACAGTTTATTTATGGACACTGAAATTTGAATTCCATATAATGTTCATGTGTTTCCTCTGCATTTTTTCAGCCATCTAAGAAAAATGTAAAAGACGTTTTTTTGCTCACTGTACAAAAATAGACTACAGACCATACTTGGCCCGTGGGGGTGAAGTCTGTCAACCTTTTTTTTCTTTCTTTTTTTTGCTGCACCACACGGCACATGGGATCTTAGCTCCCTGAACCCTCATCCCTTGCATTGGAAACGCAGTCGTAACCACTGGACCACCACCAGGGAAGTCCTGTCAACCTTTAATGTAGAACATTTCTAACCCTTCGAAAAGTTCCCTTGTTCATCTTTCAGTCAGTGTTTACTTTCACTCCTGGCCCGAGGCAACCACTGGCCTGTTCTCTATCACTATAGATTAGTTGTGCTCATTCTAGAATTTCACATGAGTGGAATCATATAGTATGTCTGGCTTTTATTACTCATTATAATGTTTTGAGATTCATCTGTGTTGTGTGTATAGTTTGTTCTTTTCTTATTGCCAAATAGTATTCCTTCATATGGATATACCATTATTTGTCTAACCATTTTTCTATTGATAGACTTTCATATTGTTCCCAATTTTTGGCTACTATGAACAAAGTTGCTATGCACAATTTGTGCACAAATCTTTGTATGTTTTCTTTTTTTTTAATAATAATAGGAAAAAAAAATTTTTTTTTGGCTGCATTGGGTCTTCGTTGCTGCACGCAGGCTTTCTCTAGTTGCGGTGAGCCGGGGCTACTTTTCATTGCAGTGTGTGGGCTTCTCACTGTGGTGGTGTCTCTTGTTGCAGAGCACAGGCTCTAGGCACGTGAGCTTCAGTAGTTGTGGCACACAGGCTCAGTAGTTGTGGTTTGCGGGCTCTAGAGCACAGGCTCAGTAGTTGTGGCACATGGGCTTAGTTGCTCTGCAGCATGTGGGATCTTCCCGGACCGGCGACCAAACCCATGTCCCCTGCATTGGCAGGCGGATTCTTAACCACTGTACCACCAGGGAAGTCCGTGTGTGGTTTCATTTGTATGTTTTCATTTCTTTTGGATTGTATAGTAAGTATATGTTTAAATTTGAATCTGCAAAATTGTTCCCCAAAGCATTTTTTCATGTATTTATGGACCATTTGTGTATCTTCTTTACTACAGTATCTGTTCAAGTTTTTTTCCTATATATTGGGGGATTGTTTTACTGTTTTTTTTTTTTTTGCGGTACGCGGACCTCTCACTGCTGTGGCCTCTCCCGTTGCGGAGCACAGGCTCCGGACGCGCAGGCTTAGCGGCCATGGCTCACGGGCCCAGCCGCTCCACGGCATGTGGGATCTTCCCGGACCGGGGCACGAACCCGTGTCCCCTGCATCAGCAGGCGGACTCTCAACCACTGCGCCACCAGGGAAGCCCCCTTTTTTTTTTTTTAATTTTATTTACTTGGCTGCATAGGGTCTTAGTTGTGGCATGCAGGCTCTCTAGTTGTGGCGAGCGGGCTCTAGAGTGCGTGGGCTTAGTTGCCCTGCGGCATGTGGGATCTTGGTGCCCTGACCAGATATTGAACCCCTGTCCCCTGCTTTGGAAGTCGGATTCTTAACCACTGGACCACCAGGGAAGTCCCGAGTTGTTGATTTTTTTTTTTTTTCTTGCTACGCGGGCCTCTCACTGTTGCGACCTCTCCTGTTGCGGAGCACAGGCTCTGGACACGCAGGCTCAGCGGCCATGGCTCACAGGCCCAGCTGCTCCATGGCACGTGGGATCTTCCCGGACTGGGGCACGAACCCATGTCCCCTGCATCAGCAGGTGGACTCTCAACCACTGCGCCACCAGGGAAGCCCTGCTGATATTTTATTAAGAATTTTTGGGTCTATGTTTATGAGGAATGCTAGTCTGTAGTTTTATTTTCTTGTAATCCCTTTACCAGGTTAGGGTATTAGGATGATGCTAGTCTCATAAAATGAGTTGGGAAGTGTTCCTTTCTCTTCTATTTTCTGAAAGATTTTAGTTGGATTAGCATTATATTTTCCTTATGTGTTTGGTAGAATTCAGTGAAGCCATCTGGGCCTAGAGTATTCTTTCTGGAATGATTATTTGTGAATTCAATTTTTGTAATTGATATAGGGTTTTTCTTCTTTCCTATTTCTTTTTTAAAAATTTATTTTGTTTAATTTTGGCTGCATTGGGTCTTTGTTGCTGTTTGCGGGCTTTCTCTAGTTGTGGTAAGCAGGGGTTACTCTTGGTTGGGGTGCACGGGCTTCTCATTGCACTGGCTTCTCTTGTTGTGGAGCATGGGCTCTAGGCACACAGGCTTCAGTAGTTGTGGCTCATGGGCTCTAGAGCACAGGCTCAGTCATTGTGGTGCACGGGCTTAGTTTGTCTGCGGCATGTGGGATCTTCCTGGACCAGGGCTCGAACCCCTGTCCCCTGCATTAGCAGGTGGATTCTTAACCACTGTGCCACCAGGGAGGTCCATTTTCTATTTTATTGATTTCTGTTCCTATTTTTACTGTTCCCTTTCTCCTAATTTCTTTGTGTCAAATATGTTCTTTTTCTAGCTTCTTTTTTAAAAACTGAATTAGAGTTGAGTTTTTGTTCTAGCTTGTTAAGGTAGAAGCTTAGATCACTCATTTTAGACATTTCTTCTTTTATAATGTAAGTATTTAAAGTTATAAAATTTCCTTGTGATTTTTGTGTTTAAGTAGCATGTTGTGGTTAAGCAGCATGCTCTCTGTGATTATAAACTTCTATAATTTATTGGCTTGTTTATGGCTCAGCATATGGTCTGTTTTGGTGAATGATCCATGTACACTTGAAAAGCACGTGTATTCTATAGCTGTATGGAGTATTTTAAATTTTAATTTAAATGTTAAATTTAATTTTAACTTTAATTAGATCAAGTTGAACGATTATGTTGTGCTCCTTACTCCTATCAATTTCCTGTCTGCTTTTCTATCATTACTATGGAAATTATGTTGAAATCTCCAATTATAATTTTGGCTTTCTCTATTTCTTCTTTCACTTCTCTTCTGTTGGTTTTTGCTTCTTATAGACAGCATATAAGTAGGTTCTGCTTTTTTATTTTTTCAAACCCTGCCTGATAATTTTGCCTTTTAATTGGAGCATTTAGACCATTTACATTTAATGTATCAATATGATTAACTTTAAATCTAACATTTGCTCTTTGTTTTATTACTTGTCCATCTGTTCTTTATTCCCTTTTCCCTCTTTTCCTGTCTGCTTTTGGTTTGGTTGAGTACTTCTGTATTCCTCTTTATGTCCACTCTTGGCTTATTCTCTACCCCTCTTTATTTGTCTGTTTTGAGGTATTTGCTCTAGGGTTTACAAAATGCTTCTTTATCTTTTATTTTATTTTATTTTTTTTGCGGTACACGGACCTCTCGCTGTTGTGGCCTCTCCCATTGAGGAGCACAGGCTCCGGATGCGCAGGCTCAGCGGCCATGGCTCAAGGGCCCAGCCGCTCTGCGGCATGTGGGATCTTCCCGGACCGGGGCACGAACCCACGTACCCTGCATCGGCAGGCAGACTCTCAACCACTGCGCCACCAGGGAAGCCCAATGCTTCTTTATCTTATCACAATTTGTTTTCAGATAATCTTATATTGCTTCACATATAGTGTAAGAACCCTATAACAGTGTACTTCCCTTTCTTCTCTTCTGGCCTTTGTATTAATTTCTGCATATGTTATAAACCCCACAGTACATCATAATTATTTTTACTTTAAACAGTTATCTTGTAAAAGAATTAGGAAATTAGGAAAATGACTTTTATATTTAACCACATATTTATCACTTCAGCACTCTTCATTCCTTTGTGTAGATCTATGTTTCTTTCTGGTATCATACCCCTTGGAAGAACTTTGAACATTTCTTGTAGTGCAGGTGTGCTGGTGCAAAATCCTCTGTTTTTGTTTGTCAGAAAACTCTTTTATTCACCCTCATTTTTGAAGGAGATATATTTTCTGAGTAGAGAATTCTAAGTCAACATTTTTTTTCTTCCAGCTCTGTAAAGACCTGCTTTTATGCCTTTCATAGTTTCTAAAGAAAAATCTACAGAGATTTTTACATTTGTACATCTGTACATAATGTGCCTTTCTTCTCTGGCTGCTTTTAAGATTTTTCTCTCTCTCTAATCTTAGGTGATACAAACAACTTTATTTAACATTTCATGAAGTGGAGAGTCTCCTTTTGGAGAAATGCTGAGATTTTTCTCTTGATCTCTGTTTTTTAATGATTTGATTTGGGTGTGTCTTGATGTGGTTTTCTTTGTGTTTATCATGTGTGGGGTTCCTTGAGCTATCTGGATCTGTGAGTTTTTATGATGTTTTTTAAGAAAAGATTACTTTTTTTAAGAGCAGTTTTAGGTTTACAATAAAATTGAGAAGAAGGTACAGAGATTTCCCATAGGCCCTTTGCTCCCATAAATGCATAGCTTCTCCCATTATCAACATCACTCACCAGAATGGTACAGTTTTTTTTTTTAACCAAGGATGAACCTACAATTGATGCGTTATAATCACCCAAAGTCCATAGTTTACATTAGAGTTCACTATTGGCATTGTACATTCAGTGGGTTTGGATAAAAGTATAATGACATATATCCATCATTATAATAAATACAAAATATTTTCACCATCCTAAAAATTTTCTGTGCTCTGCCTATTCATCCCCATCCCCACACTGACCCCAGTCTCTGCCCAGCAACTGCTGATCTTTTCACTGTCTCCATGGTATTGCCTTTTCCAGAATGTCATATAGTTAGAATCAGGTAATATGTAGCATTCTCAGATTTCACTTAGTAATGCACATTTAAGATCCGTCCATATCTTTTCATGGCTCGATAACTCATTTCTTCTTAGCACTGAATAATAGTTCATTGTCTGGATGTACCACAATTTATTCATTCATTTACTGAAGTTTATTGGATTTAAAAAATCAATTTTGGGGGCTTCCCTGGTGGCACAGTGGTTGAGAGTCCGCCTGCCGATGCAGGGGACATGGGTTCGTGACCCAGTCCAGGAAGATCCCACATGCCGTGGAGCGACTGGGCCCGTGAGCTATGGCCACTGAACCTGCGCGTCCGGAGCCTGTGCTCCGCAACAGGAGAGGCCACAACAGTGAGAGGCCCGCATACTGCAAAAAAAAAAAAAAAAAAAATCAATTTTGGAAAAAATTTTGACCATTATTTCTTCAAATATTTTTGTGTTGCTTTTCTTCCTCCTCTCCTGGGATTCCAACTGTACATATGTTAAACCACTTGATATTTTCCCATACATCATTGAGGCTCTGTGTGTTGTTTCTTAGCCATTTTTCTCTTTGTCCTTCATTTTGGATAGTTTCTGTTGCTATGTCTTCAAGTCTTCTCTCTGGTCTTCTGTGGTTTCTAATCTGCTGTTAATCTCATACAGTGAAATTATAAATTCAAGTATTGTGTTTTCATATGTAGAATTTCCAGTTGGCTCTTTTTTTCCCCAAATCTTCCATTTCTATTTTCATTCTGTTTATATTTTCTTTTTCTAAAAATAAATTTATTTATTTATTTTTGGCTGCATTGGGTCTTCGCTGCTGCATGCAGGCCCCCTCCAGTTGCGGTGAGCGGGTGCCACTCCTCACCGTGGCACTTGGGCCCCTCATTGCAGTGGCCTCTCTTGTGGTGGAGCATGGGCTCCAGGCACGTGGGCTTCAGTAGTTGTGGCATGTGAGCTCAGTAGTTGTGCCTCATGAGCTCCAGAGCACAGGCTCAGCAGTTGTGGCACATGGGCTTTGTTGCTCCGTGGCATGTCGTATCCTCCCAGACCAGGGCTCGAACCCATGTCTCCTGCATTGGCAGGCAGACTCTCAACCTCTGTGCCACCAGAGAAGCCCTATATTTTCTTTTACTATACTTCCTATTTTTAATTTAGTATATTGGGAATACTTACAATAGCAGTTTTATCATTCTTGTCTGTTAACCCTATCATTCTATAATTCCTGTTTCTGGTTCTGTTGACTAATCTTCCTCCCTATAGGTTATATTTTCTATTGCTTTGCATGCTAGGTAATTTCTGATTGGGTGTCAGGCATTATGAATTTTACATAGTTGAGTCCTAGAATTTGCCATATTACTTTAAATACTATTGGACTTGTTTTGGTAGGTAGTTATGTTGTTTGTAGGTCAGTTTGATCTCTTCAAGACTTTCTTTTAAGAATTTTTAGGGTGGGTCTAGAATAGCCTTTTCTTTAGGGATAGATTAGCCATACTCCTCAGGTATGACATTTCTGGGACCAAAGTCTCTCTACTCAGGCTGGTAAGAACTTGAAGATCCCTGGTCCTGTGTGAACTCTGGGAATTGATTGACTGCAACTTCCTGGAAATTCTTTCTTCAGAAGTTGTTCTTTGCCCAGCCATGTAGTATTGCATTCTGTGTATGTGGGACCTCAGTGCAGATTTCTGCATCTCCTAGAATTCTGTCTACTGCATTATGGTACATACCCACAAATTTTATTTTTTTTTTGCAGCCTGGTGACCTGAACAACAGTGAGGGTGAAATTCCATATATGTTCTAAATTATCTAATCTCTATTCCAATGGTTTATCCAGTAATAAAGCATTCTGTTTGTTTTGCAGTTTCATTTAAGTCTAATGTTCTAAGTGTTACTAGACCCAATTATATAGTACGATGAAAATATGAACACAAACATGTAATTGGTATCACAATAGATCACTTTATTGGGAAAATTACCTTGAACAATTCAGAATCTCCATTTCACCAATGAACACACTTGTTACATTTGTTACTGATGCCCCCACTGTTGGAATGGAACAAAGCTTGCATGTACACACAACGCCTGCCTACCTATAGTTCACTGGTGTGTCAAGATCATTTCTCAATGCTTTCTAATCTTGCTGGCTTTTCAGTCTAAATGATTCTGATGCCTTTGTTGGTAAAGATAAAGCGCTGAGGCAGAGGCAGATTAATAATTGGCCATTTCTTAGCTGCAAGTATGAGGAAGTCAGTTGGAATTACACATTATAAGATACATTATATATCAATAGATAAAGGATTATCTTAAAACAAGTGATAATTATATATTTTTTGTGTTATCTGCATGGATGACTCTTTTGGTCACATGTCAGTAAAATTTAGTGATACTTTAAAGATTTTTGCTCTGCTTTATGATAGTACCATAACTCTGGCACTTTTTATAGGGGAAGGAATTTTAGTTGACTTTTTAATCATGTAATCGATAGAGTAAGTACCTGGCCAGACACATAATTTTAAGGGTAAGGACAATTGCTGACTTGTTTGCATTTCTTACTTCAAAATTTTCAAATGCATAAAGATTCCACTGTGAGAAATGCAGAAGAGGTCCCAAGGAACATTTTTAGTTCAACAGAATCATTGCTAATGAAATTATAGTTTTGCGCTAAACTGTTAAAAATTCAACTAGAAACAATTTAAATCATTTGTTATTTTGCTGAGTGGAGTAGAGGCTGCTCTGAAGTGCAACGTTGACAATCACTATCCATGATTACCATATCAGATGCTCAATAAATATTTTTCTTCTAAATTGAAAATAATTAAAACTCTTGAGGAAACATGTTTAATGGTTAATAGCATTAGAGACTATCAGGCTGCTGAAAAAATAGATGTCGCCAAAAAATCAATACATTTAATAGTGTTAAATCACAATGATCCTTCTAAAATGATCATGTTTTGCTTTAGATTTTAAGTTTATGTTGTATTTTTTTATTTGTTTTCACCAAAAAGACTACAATGATGTAGTGATGGTGTGATGGTTCTAGAGTAAGAATACCTGGGTTCAAAATTCTGGTTCCCCTACGCATTAGCTCTGGGACCTCAGGCAAGTCACATAATCCCTCTATACCTCAGTTTTCTCATCTTAACCTCTACACCTGGACCAGCAGCATTACCATCACTTGGGAACTTTTAAAAGCTGCAAATTCTTGGCTCCACTCCAGGCATACTGAATCAGAACATCAGGAGGTGGGGCTCTCCCTCCTGATAAACACTAAAGTTTGAGAAGCAGTGTTCTAAGCCGCTGTAATGCCTTCCATGGCTTCTACTAATCTCTTGTGATGGTGAGCGATTATAGTTAATCTATTTCTTGGCATTGTCTTTAAAAGTTGAAATCTTAAGCCTCCATTAAATGTGTCTGTTGCCAATGAGTAACTGAGGGATTATAGACATTTAAACAAAACTTCAATCAGGCTAAATTTCAGAGGACACACAGAAGACCCTCCAGTAAGGGGTGTACATTTTTAACAGTGGAGCTGCTCCCGGTGTCCAGCTTGTATGGTATTGAGCAATGAGATGAGACAGCCTGGGAGGGGATGGGCTGCACCTTGGCCCTTGTGCTCTAGCTCCAGGCGCAAAGACAAAATTCATTCCAGCAGGTCTAACACAGCATGGAAGTAATAATGGTAACAATGCTAAAGAGTTTGACAGGGAAAAACAAAGATGGTCAGCATGGGAGGACCAAACATGGGAACAGAGGTATGGGGTTTCTCAACCAGAGGGCAGAACTTGGGGACCAAGGTTCTAGGGGAAGGCAATGTTCCAAGACTGAGACGGGAGGACAGGCAGGGAGTCTATTTAAGGGACATCTGCCAGCAGATGCACAGACTTCAGTCCCTGGAACCAGTACTGACAAAAGCCTGGCAGGACCCAGTCCTATGGAGGGCAAATTATCAACAGTGAAGGCTGGATACCCAGGACAAGGAAGGTGACCACATGTCAGGAACAATGTGGGCATCCCCTTACTGGTCCTCATATAAGAGTCAAATAACAGTTGGGTCAACTTGGTGCTGGGTCCCAGCATGGCACTAGGGGTCTTCTATCACCTTCTTATCCAAGGGGGGTGGTGTTTGATCCTAGGGCTGGGGTCAGGCTGAGCCTGTAACTGGGCCAAAGTGGATGGAGCTGTGTGGGAAGAGGTGGGCTATCAGCTGGGTCACACATAACCCAGAGAAGTGACTCTGATGGAGAAATTTTCCAGCCATCAAGGAGCAAAATGGTGGCAACATGGCCAACTGGTCAGACTCCTCCACAATCTATAGGCAACTGTGCTTTAAAAGGAAATAGACAAGTACAGATGTATATATTGACTTTTTAAACGTTTAAACATTTTGAATAAGTAATGAATTCACATAGTTCTAAATTCAAAGTGTAGAAGGGTCTACAGTGAAAAGTCTCCTTTACATCTTTGCTCCCCAGTCATCTAGTTTTCCTCTCCACAGCAATATTATTTGCTTTTCGTGTATATATATATATATATATTTTTTTTTTCTTTATGTATGCATATTTTCTCTTTTGTGTTTGTGTATGTACATATAATGTTCTCCTTTTACCTAAATGATAGCATACTATATTGTTCTGCTCCTTGCTTTTTTCCATTAACGATATACCTTGGATATATTTCTAAATCACTATGAAGAAGGCTTCTTCCTATTTTTTTCACAGTTGCATAGTATTCTATGGATGTACCGTAATTTATGTAACTAGTCTCCCATTGATGGGTATTTAGGTTGTTTTTAATCTTTGCTGTTCAGAACAACATTGTACATACATTATTTCACACATGTGTAAATATTTCTGTAGGATAAATCTCTAGAACTAGAATTCTAGAACTATTCCATGAAATAGTTCCTACGCGCATAGGTCACCAGGTGAGGCAAATTCAGGCTGATTATGCCTTCCATGAAGTTGTGGAAAGCTGCTACTTTATGTAGGGGGGCTCATTAACCAAGTAATCTTCTTTATTTGGAATATGACGTTTCTTCATTATTTGGAATTATATGAAATGTGAACCATAATCCCACTACAATAACCAAAATAAAGTTGCTGCTTTATAGTTTATGAAGTATTTTCCCACACACATTTTTTAAAGCTTTCTCTGAAACTAAAATCTAGGTTTAAAATGATATACTAAAATTTAAGAACTTTGCTTCAGAAATACTACAAAAGCCAAAAGAGAACTAGAGCAAGAAATCATTTGTCAAACTGATACCGGCCTGTTCCTTATGTCCACAGGCCCAGTTCTGGACTTCAAAGTGGTTATTTTTCTTTCTAATAGTGTTTGGAACTCTGGGTGGCTCTTGAATCCAAGCTCATGTATTAAAAGTGAATGACAGCACCATATTATCATGGCTGATTCCTGCTTTAATCATTCCTGTAAAACCTTTTTGCATTCCAAGACAATGAAAAATGCAAAAAACTGTTATAAACAGCTGAGTCAAGATCTAATTCTCCAGTGTGTTCATTCTTATTGAGTAAATTCTGCATAACCCATTGGCAAAGGAGATTGAATAACACATTCTGACAGAAATGAAAATTACTGACAAACAGCTACATGGTGCTAGATGCAAAGGCACGACAAGAATCTTTCTATGGAATCTTTTACCCACCCATTTAGTTAGCGTAGGTCACGTGACCATCTTTGCAGCTTGTGGGAGAGGAATAGAATTTGCTGGTGCAGTGCAGCAAGACTTGAAGAGGTTTATTTTTTCCTCTGCAAAGTCCATGGTCATGAGAATTGTGAAAAGCTTAGCAGCAGGAGACAGTGCTATTCATTTGGAAAATAACCAAAGCCCACTTTTCACTAGTATATTGTCCACAGATGTTTCATAAAATGATGAATTGATAAATCAGTGGAATAATCCTAGCACTGCAAAAGATATATTTTTAAAGACCATTTTAATAAAAGATTTCCATTTCTGTATTTAATAATATTCATTGTCTAGATAGCCTTCCATTTATAGCCTTTGCTGGTGTTGGCTTCATTTCTTCATTGTTTTTCCTCAGCAGCTGTGGATAAGGGCTCACCAATAACTTCCAGTTAAGAACCATTCGTTCACCTCACCAGTTCTAGAAGAAAATGTGGGTGAAATTCTTTAGAACTGTGCCTCTCAAATTTGAATGTGCAAATTTACTACCTAGGGAGATCTTGTTAAAATGCAGAGTCTGACTCAATAGATCTGGAAGGAGCCAGAGATTCTGCATTTCTAACAGAATGCAGGTGACACATTTTTTACTGATCTGGGGATCACACTTAAAAGTAGCAATGCTCCCTTACAATCTGAGAGAGGGAAAAACTTTTACAACTATGACTCAAAATACAAAAGCCATAAAGAAAAAATAGATAAATGTGGCTACATTAATATAGCTGCTGTTGACATAAAAGACAAATTTATGGTCACCAAAGGGGATGGGGGGCCGGTGGGGAGAGATAAATTAGGAGTTTGGGATTAACATATACACACTACTATATATAAAATAGGGAAACAACAGGGACCTACTGTATAGCACAGGGAACGCTACTTAGTATCTTGTAATAAGCTACAATGGAAAAGAATCTGAAAAAGAATACATATGTATGTATAACTGAATCACTTTGTTGCACACTTGAAACTAACACAACATTGTAAATTAACTATACTTCAATTAAAAAAAATAACTGTTGGGGCTTCCCTGGTGGCGCAGTGGTTGAGAGTCCGCCTGCTGATGCAGGGGACACGGGTTCGTGCCCCGGTCCGGGAAGATCCCACATGCCGCGGAGCGGCTCGGCCCGTGAGCCATGGCCGCTGAGCCTGCGCGTCCGGAGCCTGTGCTCTGCAACGGGAGAGGCCACAACAATGAGAGGCCCGCGTACCGCAAAAAAAAACCGAAAACAAAAACAAAAAAACTGTTGCATGCAAAACCAACCAACCCACCCCAAAACACCTTAGATAGAATAAAAAAAATGACAAAATGGGAAAAAATATTTGCAACTTGTAATACAGATAAAGTGTTACTATCCCTAATATATAATATGATAAGCTTTTAAAAATAGGGAAGAAAAAAACTTAACAATTCTAGAAAACAGGCTAAAGATATAAAGGATCAATTTACCTTGTTCTTCTTGCTCATAATAGAAATGCAAATTAAAACTACATTGAGGTACCTTTTCTCTCCTACCAGGTGAGCAAAAATCCAAAAGTTTGGCAACATTTTCTGCTGGTATTCCCTCTTATAGGAATCTGTCCCATGGGTATACTATAAAAAGATGAAAGCACAAATATTTATTGCAACAGTAATTATAGTAGCAAGAGACTGGAAACAACACAGATGTCTATTGGGGGCCTAGCTGAATAAATTCTGATACATCTATACAATGAATACTATTTAAATGCAAGGGAAAACAAAGAATATCTCTATGCACTGCTATAAAGTATTCTCCAGGATTTAATATTAAGTAAAAAAAAAAGCAAGGTGGAAAAATAAAAGGACATAGTTTACCACAGTTTATCTAAGAAGGGGGAAGGATGCAAATATGTATGTACCTATATTTTTAAAAGACAATGTAACGATAGATCATAAAATAAATAAAATGTTTTAAAAGACAATGTGATGATAGGTCATAAAATAAATAAAATGGAAGGAGGAAGGAAATAGAGTAGAGAGACAGAACCTAGATTTTTTTCTGAAGATACTTTGAATTAGAGATGTAACTTTAGAACCATGTCAATGTCTTACATAATTATAAAACAAAATTAAATTTAAAAATTTAAAAATTTAAAAAGCAATACCTAAAAATCAAAAGCAACATGAAATAAATGGATCTGTGTACTGAGTTAATGGCTTAATCGCATGGAGACAAATGATTTCAAGTGAACTTCAAAAGAGAGTAAATTTGACTCTAAGTTTCTAACGGGATATACCCTAAGGATAAAAAAAGGAAATACATTAAAAAAAAAACACTTAAACTGAGAGTAATAGATTGTTTTTCTGATAATATTACATATTTATATATTAGAGTTATTAAATATAATTTAAACACTTTATATTTACTTATATATAACTATATAAACTATTAAATTTAAATGTATATTAAATATATAAAAATATATTTAGTAGGATAAGGCTTATAATTAATTGTTGCAACATCACTAGGAACCAAGATTTTCAGCACAGAAGAGAAAAAGTATAAAATCAAGATTTTTTTTTTTAATTTTAATTTAATTTAATTTAATTAATTTATTTTTTTACATCTTTATTGCAGTATAATTGCTTTAGAATGGTGTTAGTTTCTGCTTTATAAAAAAGTGAATCAATTTATACATATACATATTTTCCCATATCTCCTCCCTCTTGCATCTCCCTCCCTCCCACCCTCTCTATCCCACCCATCCAGGTGGTCACAAAGCACCGAGCTGATCTCCCTGTGCTATACGGCTGCTTCCCACTAGCTATCAATTTTATGTTTGGTAGTGTACATATGTCCATTTTCCTTTTTTCTTTTTTTTTGCGGTACACGGGCCTCTCACTGTTGTGGCCTCTCCCGCTGCGGAGCACAGACTCCGGATGCGCAGGCTCAGCGGCCATGGCTCACGGGCCCAGCCGCTCCACGGCATGTGGGATATTCCCGGACCGGGGCATGAACCCGTGTCCCCTGCATCGGCAGGTGGACTCTCAACCACTGCGCCACCAGGGAAGCCCTCCATTTTTCTTAGATTCCATATATATGTGTTAGCATACGGTGTTTGTCTTTCTCTTTCTGACTTACTTCACTCTGTATGACAGCCTCTAGGTCCATCCACCTCACTACAAATAACTCCATTTCGTTTCTTTTTATGGCTGAGTAATATTCCATTGTATATATGTGCCACATCTTCTTTATCCATTCAACCGATGATGGACACTTGGGTTGTTTCCATCTCCTGGCTATTGTAAATAGAGCTGCAATGAACATTTTGGTACATGACTCTTTTTGAATTATGGTTTTCTCAGGGTATATGCCCAGTAGTGGGATTGCTGGGTCATATGGTAGTTCTATTTGTAGTTTTTTAAGGAACCTCCATACTCTTCTCCATAGTGGCTGTACCAATTCACATTCCCACCAGC
>RJWK010036822.1:0-21544 GCA_004363435.1 Platanista minor | reverse complement strand
GTGTCCTTCTTACTTGCAAAATTCCTTCAGTTTCCCCAGAAGCAGACCCTGAGGCAAGAATGTGTGTGCCAGTGATTTATGAAGAAAGAGTTCCCGGGAAACCAGTAAGAGGGCAGAGAGCGTAAAAGAACAAGAGAAGGACCCGAGCACTAGCGCCATTTCGGAAGTTACGTGCAGGATGGCTTCAGCCTAATCCCATGGGGAGACTCTGGAGCATGCACAGTGCCCCCAACTGACCCAACTGGAGGCCAGGGAGCTGGGCTTGCCTGCTGCATCGTCAGACTCGGGCCAAGGGCCGTGTCCCAGGGCAGGAAACACTGAGGCACGTGCAGCTCTTTGCACTTGTGGGCAGGATGGCTCCAGAAGCTCAAGAAGAGCCATCCAAGGAAAGTCACAGGTAGATATCAAGAAAAACAAAAGCACTCAGATGTGGAGAAAGGGGAACCCTCCGACAGGGTTGCTGGGAATGTAAACTAGTGCAGCCACTGTGGAGACCAATATGGAAGTTCCTCAAAAAACTAAAAATAGGGCTTCCCTGGTGGCACAGTGGTTGAGAGTCTGCCTGCCAATGCAGGGGACACGGGTTCGCACCCTGGTCTGGGAGGATCCCACATGCCATGGAGCAACTAGGCCCGTGAGCCACAACTGCTGAGCCTGCGCATCCGGAGCCTGTGCTCCGCAACAAGAGAGGCCGCGACAGTGAGAGGCCCGCGCACCGCGATGAAGAGTGGCCCCCGCTCGCTGCAACTAGAGAAAGCCCTCGCACAGAAATGAAGACCCAACACAGCAGAAATAAGTTAATTAATTAATAAACTCCTACCCCCAACATCTTAATAAAAAAAAAAAAAACTAAAAATAGAGCTACCATATGATCCAGCAATCCCACTCCTGGGTACATATTTGAAAAAAACAAAAACACTAATTTGAAAAGATACATGTACCCCAGTGTTCATAGCGGCATTATTTACAGCATGCAAACAACCTTAGTGTCCATCAACCAATGAATAGATAAAGAAGATGTGATGTGTGTGTATACACACACACACACACACACACACACACACAATGGAATAGTACTCAGTCATAAAAGAGAACAAAATTTTGCCATTTGCAGCAGCAGAACCACAGACATAGAGAAGAAACCAGTGGTTACCACTGAGCGGGGGAGGGACAACATAGGGGAGCTCCAGGGAGGTACAAACTATTGGCTCAAAGATGTACGTACAACATGGGGAATAGAGCCAATACTTTGTAATAACTGTAAATGGAAAGTAACCTTTAAAAATTGTATAAAGACTGAAAAACCTAAAATTATAAAACGAAAAAGCACTTAGAAGCCAGGGGTAAGGCATGCAGAAATGATGAAGGGATATGAGGAGATTTGGGGGGAACCCTGACACTGTCCACCATAACTTGCTCCCCAACCATAAATGACTCTCATTCATATGACCTCTAGAAAGTGTCCTGAAATTTGGGGAAGAAATCTCCAACTATTTCCTAAGGACTGTGATCTGAAGGTCGTTCAGATACAGATTCGCCCTCTCTCCGGCTTTACTTTTGTTTCCAGAAATTTTAGCCATTTATCTTTTAGAGAGCCATCTGGAAAAACCTAAGTTGGAACTGGAATTTCACTCTTTTCTTCCCCTACCCACCCCCAGGAGCTTACCTGCGACACTCCCACTTGCGGTGGAAGCCAGTTGCCCACGTGGGTGGTGGCAGAACGCGGTCTGATCATGGGTATGCTTTTGTAAGGACCTAGCATAATATGTTGGTTTTCTAAACTGGAGAAAAATACAGGTAATTTCAAGATGCATTGACTTGCATCTCAAACACTTAGCTCTTAACTGTTCTAGTGCTAGCAGGTCTGTCTCTGCTTGGTTTCTCATCTCTCCAAGTGAATGGTAGGCTTCCGTATCTAAAGCTCGCAATTCCCCATCTCTGCTTTGATTTACTGACACATCACGGAACTTAAAGAGCTGTCAGAAGACCATCAAGATACGCTCATCTCAAAGCATCTTGTTAGGGGCTTCCCTGGTGGCGCAGTGGTTGGGAGTCTGCCTGCCGATGGAGGGGACGCGGGTTCGCGCCCCGGTCCGGGAGGATCCCACATGCCGCGGAGCGGCTGGGCCCGTGAGCCATGGCCGCTGAGCCTGCGCGTCCAGAGCCTGTGCTCCGCAACGGGAGGGGCCGCAACGGTGAGAGGCCCGCGTACCGCAAAAAAAAAACCCAGAAAACAAACAGAAAAAAAGCATCTTGTTACAGAAATGTCCCAGCTTTGCTTGTGCAGAATTCACTCAAAGCATCCAGTTTGGGGGTCTTGAAGAAGCCCTGTGTAACGTCCTGACCTGTGTTTCTACTGGGGGGTGAGAAGTTGCTTTAATGATCCTCATTGCTAATAAGCATGCCTGTCCTCGCACTGGAAAAAGAGGTGGGGGGCTTGGAACCCAGTGATCAGGAGCGGGCATCCTGTGACCAGATCGCCTGGCTCCTGCACGCAGTAGCTGGGTGACCCTGGACAAATATTTTCCCCTTCTTGGGCCTAAGTTTCTAGTCTACAAACTGCGAGTAGATAACAGTTATTTGTTGGAATACGTTGAGGGTTGCGTGATGTAAGACATAAAAAGCCCTTAAAAACAGTGCTTATCACATTAAAAGTACTCAATGAAGGTTAGTTGTTCCGTCACTCTGGGAAAAGAAGCATGACCACCCCAAAACAAGGCTTTTCTTCTTGTTTGAAAATGATGCCCTTTCTGGGCCTTGGGATGCACAGAGGTGGTCCTGCAAAGCCTCACGTTTAGTTTTCTTCCTTGGAGTTTGGAGCCGTGGCCCTGGAGGATGTGGTCATTGCCTGTGTCTGAGCTGACCCAGAGTCTTGTTCCCTGAAAGGGCATTTTATTTTCCTTAAATTGGGGGAGGCCTCAGGCTATGTCACCAACCATGTGTCTTTATTCAAAGGGAGCCCTTCCTAGTGAAAAAAACCTTAGATTTTTATTAAAGTATAGTTGATTTACAATATTGTGTTAGTTTCAGGCGTACAGCCTAGTGTTTCAGTATTTTTGTAGATTATAGTCCATTGTCGGTTTTTACAAATAATGGGCATGATTCCCTGTGCTGTACAGTAAGTCCTTGTTGCTTATCTAAAAGGCTTAGATTCTGAACCCAGTGTACCAAGAGGCCCACGTAGGGGGGCCTTACTGGAAAGTGAGAAGAGCTCCTCAAATCCAGGAGATGTTATTCATCTTCTCTGTCAAAGAGAATAAGCTACAGAAAGACCCCTCCAAACCCACACATGTGGAACCAGTCAGTAGGGATCTGAGGTGCCCATGAGAGCCGTGTTCCTTCCTTTGCTTACACTTCTGTTGTCTCCCATACAAAGGACAGCTGCAAGCAAGACAGGGCAGGAAGGTGGCTTCTTAGCTTCCCTGTGCTGGTAGCAGCTACACCAGTGGGAGAAACTAAACCTGCAGGCAGCTCCATGCCCACAGTGTTCTGAGGCCTATATGTGATCCAGCCCTGAGCCTCTCCGTGGGTGACTGCACTGTTCTCCAAGCAAACCCTGCCCACACTCAACAGCAGTACCGCCTTCCAGATGGAGCTCACACATCAAGTGTTGCCCGTCCGTGTTGCTAACTATTTGACTCACCCATGGGGGGTGGACAGCAGGGAGGTAGGGAGGGTGGGGCTGGGTGTAGGGCCACCGGAAGTGGCATCTGAACGCTTTATGCTGCTTTTCCAGCCCCCCTGCCCCCCCTTGCCTGGAACTCTGTTCTTGTCCCTCCTCACTTTCATACTCATGGACATCGGAAACCCTGAATGTGTCTTCTTCTTGGTTCATCTGTGTCTTCACGATTTTACTGACCAGATTTCCCAAATCCACTCTCTTAGGACATTCTATTTCTAACACCATTATACACAAAATACGTCCAAGAGCATGGATAGCCACATAATTAAACCTTTATAAACCTCTAATGTAGTTGTTCATGATCCTGGTTGCATAATAGAATCACCTGGATAAAAACAGACAGAAAGATGGAAGGAAGGAAGGGAGGGAGGGAAGAGAGAGAGGAGGAGGAAGAGAAGTAGAAGGAGAAAGAAAGGAAGGAAGGAAGGAAGGAAGGAAGGAAGGAAGGAAGGAAGGAAGGAAAGAGAGAAAGAAAGAAAGAAAAAAGAAAGGGAGAGAGAAAGAAAGAAAGGAAGGAAGGAAGGAAGGAAGGAAGGAAGGAAGGAAGGAAGGAAAGAGAGAAAGAAGGAAAGAAAGAAAGGAAGGAAGGAAGGAAGGAAAGAGAGAAAGAAAGAAAGAAAAAAGAAAGGGAGAGAGAAAGAAAGAAAGGAAGGAAGGAAGGAAGGAAGGAAAGAGAGAAAGAAGGAAAGAAAGAAAGGAAGGAAGGAAGGAAAGAAAGAAAGAAAAAAGAAAGGGAGAGAGAAAGAAAGAAAGAAAGAAAGAAAGAAAGGAAGGAAGGAAAGGAAGGAAGGAAAGAAAGAAAAAGAAAAAAGAAAGGGAGAGAGAAAGAAAGAAAGAAAAAGAAAGGAAAGAAAGAAGAATGAAAGAAGGAAAAAAGAATGAAGAAAGGAAGGAAAGAAGGAAAGAAAGAAAGGAAGGAAAATGGGAAGAAAGAAAAGAAAAGCGGAGAAGAGAAAAAAGAAAAGCAGAGAAGAGAAAAAAGAAAAGAAGAGAAAATAAAACAAAACTGGTGCTTGGCGCCACTCAGGAACAATCAGAAATCTGAGCGGTGCCTGGCCATTGGTTTATTTGTAAAATTCCCCTGGGGCAATTTTTTGTTTGTTTGGTTTTTTTGATGTGTGGCGTGCGGGATCTTAGCTCCCTGGCCAGGGATCAAACCATGCCCCTGCAGTGGAAGTGGGGAGTCTTAAACACTGGACCGCCAGGAAAGTTCCCCCTGCCCAGGCAACGCTAATGCCTAGGTAAAGTGGAGAACCACCACATGTAAAATATGCAGACACATTATATAAAATCCTACTTAATTCTACTCTATTTATCTCCTATAGCACAGCAGATACCAGGCATTATCCTCTGTGCTAGCCACACAGGCTAAGCATGGCTACTCTTTTCAGGATGCTTCAGGCTAAAACGCACACTCCAACTGCAAAGGTACAGTCCTTAGCTTTCCAGTTAAACATGAAGAAGTGGTAAATATTGCCAAATATGCAAGCATTCTGGAAGCTCTCAAGTGCTAAATATTTACAAAAAGTTATTAAAATTCAAATTTCCACTGACTTGACAAGACACACATGAAGAGCTATTCCAAAGCTAGATCACCATATGCAGAATTTACAGAGGAAGTTGTCAGGAACCTGGGGCACACCCTCCTACATCAGAAATATTGAGAAGCTCGTGCAAGCTAAGGAATCATTCAAGAAAAACATACAATTTCAGGATACACAACCTTCCTAAAGTTTGCTGTGGTCTCCAGGTTAAGAATTCCCAACTTAGGGTGTTTTCATCAGCATGTCAGATAGAGGAAAGTTAGCCCAAAAGAAACTGTGTTTCCTTTACACCTTGGCCAGACAAGGGATCTAAGGGAAAAGAGAAAATCAAACTTGATAGGACAACCATGCAGGGTTACTGAAGGAATAAAATTAGATGAAGTAAATAGAGCACTTTAAAAATTATTGCTGATGTTGTTCTTCTAGCTGGGTCTTGCGGAATGGGAAGAATTTGACTCTATGGAGACATGGATAAAGGTATTTCTGATAAAGCGAACTCCATGAGTAAAATGTGGGGAGATGGGGGTACGGAAAGTCCCATATTCCACTGGAGGCCAGCATTGTTCAGTTTGCTTGAGGTTAGTGCACCTGGAAGGAAAAAACAGGAGGGAACGGTGTAAAGTATGGAGTAGGGTCACGTTACTGCATATGAGGAATTACTGCTCTGAAGGAATTCCCATACACCTCTGTTGTGGAACTGAGTTTCTGAATTTAACTCTTACCAGTTCTACTCTGCAACTCTCCCTTTCTTTGTGATTAAACATAGAAGGCAAGGCTCCGAACAGCCGAAAGAAGGATTGTCCCATTTCATGAGCAGGAGAGGAATACCGACAAGCTTGCGCATTCCAAATATAAAAACCAGGATGCATTCTAGCATCACAATCCCAAATTTCCTGTACTTGTGGAAACCCTCGTTTGAAGTTCCAAATAGACAATGGCATGTGTCGTAGGAAAAGAAACCTAGAGAGGCGATCAGTCCACTGAGGCTGACACAATTTGTTTCTAATTCTTACCACAAGCACTGTTTCTTAAAGAGTTCAACATCTTTCTTTCAGAAGCCAAGAGAGAGTGAGTCTTGTAGGATTTAAAAACCAGGTGCCTCTCTATTTCTGTTCTATAAATAAGTTCATTTGTACCCTTTTTTTAGATTCCACATGTAAGTGATATCATATCATATTTGTCTTTCTCTTTCTGACTTTCTTCACTTATTATGATAATCTCTGGTTCGATCCATGTTGCCGCCAGTGGCATTTCATTCTTTTTCATGGCTGAGTAGTATTCTATTGTATATATACCTATAGACAGATAGATAGATATCACTTTTTTTTTCATAAATTTATTTATTTATTTACTTTTGCCCGACTTAGGTCTTCGTTGCTATGCGCGGGCTTTCTCTAGTTGTGGCAAGCGGGGGCTACTCTTTGTTGCGGTGTACGGGCTTCTCATTGCGGTGGCTTCTCTTGCTGTGGAACACGGGCTCTAGGCATGTGGGCTTCAGTAGTTGTGGCTCAGGGGCTCTGGAGCGCAGGCTCAGTAGTTGTGGCACACGGGGTTAGTTGCTCCGCGGCATGTGGGATCTTCCTGGACCAGGGCTCGAACCCGTGTCCCCTGCGTTGGGAGGCGGATTCTTAACAACTGTAGCTACTCCTGTTCTGTGTGAGAGATGAATGCTCATGCAGGAATTTAGCCTCTGTGACGGGGGCTGTCTCTTTGGGCAGTACTTCTGATCTTCTTTTTCTGTTTCTTGCTCCTCCTCCTCCCTCCCTCTCTCCTCTTATTCTAGTCACCCCTGATATCCCAGTATCCCAGCTCATCCCTTACTTTAAGAAGGAGGCTCCCCCACATCACTACCATTTATCTCTGAGCTTCTTATTGATACATTTGCATGGGTTTGATGGTGTGATAAAGAAGTCTCAATAGCTTGGTCATATGTATATAAAAGGCCAAACCTTGTCCTCCTAAATGGCAGACTCAGTGGTCATTTTGCAATTATGTGAAATTCAAATCTCTAGAGAAGGATCTGATAGGTGGGAGTGGCTTTGGTCACGAAGGGTTAAAAAGTGTCTCTCGGGCTTCGCTGGTGGCGCAGTGGTTGAGAGGCCGCCGGCCGGTGCAGGGGACACGGGTTCGTGCCCCGGTCCGGGAAGATCCCACATGCCGCGGAGCAGCTGGGCCCGTGAGCCATGGCCGCTGAGCCTGCGCGTCCGGAGCCTGTGCTCCGCCAACGGGAGAGGCCACAGCAGCGAGAGGCCCGCGTACCGCAGAAAAAAAAAAAAAAAAAAAAAAAAAAAGGTGTCTCTCCTTGCTGCCTCCCAGGGGAATTCTCACCTGTATTTCTTCACTTCTTCCGTCAGGGAGTGGCTGGCTCCACCTCTGCCTTTTTTTTTTTTTAACCTGTCACTTAGAAGAGCACACATTTTATAAAAGCAGACTATGAAAAAGAACGGGTAGCCAGTAAATTAAACTAACCAAAATAGCTGCAAAAATCATCCTGATACTCTAACTTGGATTCATTTCTGGATACGTGTTTCTAGAAAACCCAGACTGTCTAAAAACTAATCATTGTCAGAATGACTCCTATATCCAGGTAACATCTGGTTACTTCTCCGTGTTCATCCGTGTGGGTCCTGTTGTCCCATTCTCCTGTTCATGCCTCAGCTCTGATTCTCTGCAGTTCTCTCTCACCCCCACTGGGTAACAAAGCCACATCACCCTCACAGTCCTTTAAAATTCTGTGCACCCAACTTGAATGGACCGTGGCTTTGGAAAATCCAATATAGGCAGCAAAGAGGTTTCTGGGAGTGAGGGAAAGAATCCTACCCTCCATCCTCCTAGAAGGAGCGCGGGGAAGAAAGCATTTAGGAAATTCAATCAGCATTTCCCGTAATTATCCACAAACGCCTGTCCTGGGGACTCTGAGAGGCTCACAGAAAACAAGGGTTGGGAAGTTTGAGTGATGGTGTCTAAAGCCAGTCCAAGGCTGTGAATCTTGTTAAAGGTTGTTTGTTCTTTTGGGGATCAAATTTCTTTTTTTTCTTTCTTTCTTTTTTTATTGAAGTATAGTTGACTTACAATGTTGGGTTACTTTCAGGTGTACAGCAAAGGGATTCATATATATCCTTTTTCAGATTATTTTCCGTGATAGGTTATTACAAGATAGTGAATATAGTTCCCCATGCTAAACAGTAAATCCATGTTGCTTATCTATCTTATACATAGTAGTGTGTATCTTTTAATCCCAACCTCCTAATTTATTCCTCCACTCCCATCCCTGCCTTCCCCTTTGGTGACCATAAGTTTGTTTTCTATGTCTGTGGGTCTATTTCTGTTTTGTAAACAAGTTCATTTGTATCATTTTTTTAGATACCACATATAAGTGGTGTCATGATAGTTGTCTTTCTCTGACTTACTTCACTTGGTATGACTTACTTCACTTGGTATGATCATCTCTAGTTGCATCCATGTTGCTGCAAATGGCATTATTTCACTCTATTTTATGGCTGAGTAGTATTCCATTGTGTAAATGTACCACATCTTCTTTACCCATTCATCTGTCAGTGGACACTGGGGATCGCACTTCTGACAAGCTCTTTGCGGGGACGATGTGAACACACATTGAAATAGTCCATTGCCTGCCAAGGGTGCCCACCCCAGTCCTCAAAGTTGTTCTCTCCTTCTCTCCAGTGCGGAGGGCGCCTCCTATGAAGTCATGCAGATCGACATAGAAATCCAAGAGCCCAGTGACCCGCCAACCACACAGCTTGTTACGTGGCAGGTTGAATATCCAGGAGACATCACATCTGACTTGGGCGTCTCCAAGATCTACGTGAGCCAGAAGGACTTGATTGGCGTCATCCCCCTGGCCATGGTAAGAATGTCCCTGCCCTGGGTTGTTAATACAGACCTCAGGGAAAGGCAAGGTACCACACCACGACCCAAACACAGTGGGGACATATCAGTGAGCTCAGAACCAGGGTGGGGGGAAACCGAATGATGAAGTTACTGCAAATCGCCGATTCTGAAAAAATGTTTTTCTAAATAATATCTTTAGAATATTCTTTAGAAAGTAATCAAAATGCAGGAATTAGATTTGGGTCTTCCATTATATGAAAAGTATTGATGATTTATTTAATCAAGGTGTTTGTATGATACACTGGAGACTGTTCAAGGATCTCAAACACATACACCTGCAGAGACCAGACAGATCAAGTATCTGAGCGAAATGTGGCAGGTGACTTGACAAACATCTACCCAGTGAAAAGGCCCTGCCATGTTTGCCATGAAGGAAAACCAAGCCGGATTCTGAATTCTTAATATCTACTGGCTTTTCAAGAGAAGCCGTTAATATCGTTTTAATGCGAAACACCAATTTGTTCCTGTTAGAACTAACTTTTTTTTTAATCAAGCCTATCTAAGAAAGAGTTAACTATAATTCATTCACAGGCCATCTATGTATAACTTGTCATCTACCTCTAAATGATTTTGGACTCTAGGTCTGTCCACATGTTTCCTAGGATTTGTGGAACAGAGATGGGCTTTCATCCTTGAAAGGACCCATCCCCTGGTTGCTATGCAACGGAATACATTGCCTGTGGGAAGACTAATCACCCAGGTTCACCTAAACAAAGCACACTAACGCCCTCTCTAGCCCCACCTTTCCCCGGGGCCTCTCTGCAAAGGAATAACACATTTTCTTAATGTGAATTTTCCCAGTTCAAATGCCTTGGGATTGTGAGTCTGCGGACCGGGTAATTTGAGCTTTCTCCTGTTACAAAAGTACTTTTACTGTCGGAAGTGAGGGATGGATTGACCTATCCGTTGACAGCCTGCTGTCTCCCCCTCACCATCTCTTAGGAGCTATTGACAAGTGTTATTATGCGGTTGTGAAAGGACGTCAGGAATCAGTCTTTCAATACAAGGTGACGCAGACAGCTGCCTAGTGACAATAGGTTAGTTACTATGCTGTTCATTAGGAAATGCAAAGTTGTTGAGGTCCTTCAGTTGATCAAGGCTTTTATTATAACGATTTCTTTTATTTTAAAGGCACCGAGCCTCCCCTGGTACATTATTTCATGTGTGACAGCAGCACTCCTTCGTTTAGGCCACCAGTGGTTCTGTTACTGGGGATGGCGAGACCATGTGTCTCAAATAAGTAATTATTTGAATTTGCTCCCTTTCAGCACCTTTGGTCTGATGAGCTTTTAGCGGTACTCTGAGCGGCTTCCACTGCTTGGCTCTGCATCGGGCGGTGTGCTTGGTTCCCTCGCTCAGCATTTCTCCCGCCTGGACTGTCCACCTGTTCCAAACCCCCTTGTTCTTCACAACTCACAGGAATCCCCACACTCACAAGAGCCTCTTTCTCTGTCCACCGCTGGTCTCTGAAACCGTTCTCACCTTACATCTATCTTTCTGGCTATGATACATGTAATCACAGAAGTGCGTGTAATGGCAGAGCTAGAAAGAATCTCAGCTAAGACCTAGCTGACCCTTTTATCAGTTAGGAATTGTATTTGGCCAAGAACAGGCCCTAACCATAACCCTTACCGTAACCCTAACAAACCCCACTCACTCCACTCTACCCAGGCCAATAGTGGCTTTAATACAAATAGGTCTTTTCTTTCATGTAAAAGAACTCCTCAGGTTGGTGGTCTAGGGCTGGTATGGTTCCCATGCTATCTGAGATTCAGGCTCCATCTTTATTTCTGCTTCAGCCGTCAAGGGTATAGATTCCATCCTCATGGTTACCTCATGGTCCAAAATGGCTGCTGGAATGCCAGCCAGCATATCCATATTCTGCTTACCAGAAAACGTAAGAATTCAAATCAAACTGTGTCAGTTCCTTTTCCCTTGCAAGAAGTCTTCACAAGAATCCAACATAATATTTCTGGGTATATCCAGTTAGCCAGAACTTGGTCACATGGATGTACTTAGTTGGAAGGAAGGCTTGTAAATTGATTTTTTAGCATGGCACATTGCTCAGGTTTTGTTACAAGGGAACAAGAAGAGATGAGATATTCTGAGGCGATGAGCAGTATTTGAAACAATCCTCCTCCATTTCCACATGAGGAAAACGGAGGCTCAGAGAGGTCCCTCATCCCGGCACCTGAGTGTTTTCCATTCTGTATTCATCTTTATGAGCCTCCTGGGAGGCAAAATAAGACACCTATATCTTAGTCTGCTCTTACTAGCTATGCAACGGTGCTTAATTTCACTGTGGCTCAGTTTCCTCATCTATAAAGGGGGGAGAGATGATACTTACTCATAAGGTTGATGTAAGGATAAAATGATAATTCAAGAGGGCTTGGAAGAGTGCTGAGTACAGTCAAACGTACAATAAATGTTTGCTTTTATTATGATCACTTAGTTACAGACTGCAGAGGATAAATAATTCCTTGGCAATTATATTGTAAATTCTTTAAGGGAAGGGAATGATCCTAAGCTAAGAAGAGGGCTAGGAACTGTGTAGATGCTCACTGACTTTTTTATACAATTTTGAAAGGTTACCTTTCATTTACAGTTATTACAAAGTATTGGCTGTATCCTGGTGTTGTACAGCACATCCTTGAGCCTGTCTCACACCCAATATTTTGTACCTCCCACTCCCCCTCCCCTATATTGCCTGTCCCCCACCTCTCCCCACTGACAAGCACTAGGTTGTTCTCTATATCTGTGAGTCTGCTTCTGTTTTGTTATATTCAGTAGTTTGTTGTATTTTTTAGATTCCACATATAAGTGATTTCATACAGTATTTGTCTTTCTCTGACTTATTTCATGTAGCATAATGCCCTCCACATCCATCCATGTTGCTGCAAATGGCAAAATTTTGTTCTTTTTTATGGCTAAATCATATTCCACCGTGTATATGTACCACATCTGTCCATGAGGAGAGAATACTTTGAGTTGAGCTCAGGGTCCCACAGGGGCTTGTGAGCTAGAATGAGGTGAATCTTTAAATGTGATGGGGAGCCACTGGAAGGTTTTCAGCACAGCAGCCGCTGTACCGATGTATCTTTTTAGAAGAGCACTATGTTGAGAACAGATTTGGAAGGGCACCCCTGTGTTCATAGCAGCACTATTCACAATAGCCAAGACATGGGAACAACCTAAATGTCCATGGACAGATGAATGGATAAAGAAGATGTGCTACATATACACAATGGAATATTACTCAGCCGTAAAAAAAGAATGAAATAACGCCATTTGCAGCAACATGGATGCAACTAGAGATGATCATACTAAGTGAAGTAAGTCAGAAAGAGAAAGACAAATACCATATGATATCACTTCTAGGTGGAATCTAAAATAGGACACAAATGAACTTATTTACAAAACAGAAACAGAATCACAGAGAGAACAGACTGGTGGTTGCCGGGGGCCGGGGGGCAGGGGTTGGGGGAGGGATGGAGTGGGAGTTTGGGATGAGCAGATGCAAACTATTATGTATAGAATGGATAAACAGCAAGGTCCTACTGTAGAGCACAGGGAACTATATTCAATATCCTGTGATAAACCATCACGGAAAAGAATATTTTTTAAAAGTATGTATATATGTACATATATATATAAAAAACACTGAGTCACTTTGCGGTACAGCAGAAATTAACACAACGTTGTAAATCAACTAGACTTCAATTTAAAAAAATACAGCGTGAAGCAAAAGAAGCAGGGGTGGGCGGAGGCTGTGTGGTTGTATTTCCATAAAGTTCAAAAATCAGGCAAAACTAAACCATAAAGCTAAGGATACTGGCTACCTTTAGGAGAGAGAATTCATGGAGATGTACAGTTATGATCTGTGCATTTTTCAATGTATTATGTTAAACTTGTTTAAAATATATTAAAAATTATTCGCACTGGCAAAAAAAAGTTCTAGTTTTAGACCCAACCCCAAAGTTCTGTATATCTCCATGATACCAACGCACAAACTTGAAACGTTTAAAGGATTTTCTATTATAAAATATCCTATGATTTACCTTTCTGCCCTCTAATCTTTGCACACATCTCTGATTAATTTCCTGAGATAAACCTTTAGAAATACATTTGAATCAAAGGGTGGGAATCAAAGGATTTGCAATACTATTATATTTTTTTGATAATGGTCACCAAACTACCTTCTGTAAAGTTTAACCAATTTACTATTCCACCTGCTATGTATAATGATACCCATTTCCTTGCAACTTCACTAACACAGAATATTAAAATCATAAAGTAGACAATTTGTTAAGCAAAACTTATATCTCAGTGTGGCTTTTTTTTTTTTTTTGCATTACACGGGCCTCTCACTGTTGTGGCCTCTCCTGTTGCGGAGCACAGGCTCTGGACACACAGGCTCAGTGGCCATGGCTCACGGGCCCAGCTGCTCCACAGCATATGGGATCTTCCCGGACCGGGGCACGAACCTGTGTCTCCTGCATTGGCGGGCGGACTCTCAACCACTGCGCCACCAGGGAAGTCCCTCAATGTGGCTTTGATTGGCCCTGTTTTGTTTACATTTTAAACATTTCCTTATTAAACATTTGATCTTAGCCAACTTTCTTCTCCTATTGGAAATTCAACTTCTTCTTATTTTGTCGTTAAAAAATATTTTTTTTCATTGTTGTTTAAAAACACAAAACATTAAATTTACCATCTCGATCCCTTTTAACTGTACACTGTATTACTGTTAAATATTTTCACCTTGTTGTGCAACATATCTCCAGGATGTTTTCATCTGGCAACCCTGAAACTCTACATTCACTCAACACTAGTCCCCATCTTCCTACTCCCAGCCCTTGGAAGCCACCTTCTATTTTCAGTTTGCATGTATTAGTGATACCAGCCTTTTGATCGACATACTGCAAATATTCCTCCCAGTTTTCCATTTGCCTTCTATGTCGCAGATCGTATATATGATAGCATGCAGAAGTTTGGGGGTGGTGGTATTTGTTTAGTTTTTATGTAGTCAAATCTACTGATCTTTTCCATAATGGACATCCTTCCTCTCCCCCTAATTATAACCAAGAAGAAAAAACATGCCTGTTTTATGTGTTCTCGTAAAACCTCCAAATATTAAAATACCCGCACACAGCATATTTGAATAGGTAGAACTATAATCTTCAGAAAAGAATGCTAAAAGTAAACGCAGTTGTGACTCCTTGTACTCTTATTCAGGATTGGAGATCAACTCGGGAGTGAGCACATGACCCACTATTCTTTGTAGGATGTATAATTCCATCTCCAGGAAAGCTTTGAGATGAGATGCAGTTAAGCCCTTCCATTCAAAGCTCATTTTCCAAAAGACGTTTATTTCTTCCTCGATATTTTGCATATTTTTTCCTGATGTCTATGGCCTTAAAACCTTTTCTTTTTTTTAATCCGTTCACATATTTCTAGGACTTTTATCACATTAGTCTTTTTTTCTGTTCAGGAAATGATGCCTTACTATCTCGTGGGTAAATCTTTGTTGTTGTTTTATTTGTTTTCCTTGTTTGTCCTTTGGGAGAAAATTCTGAGGAAAAGGTCATTAAGTGAGCATCACCATTACTCTAATTAGTGCATATCTGTAACTGCATGTCAGTGTCAGATTCTGGAGAGCAATGTTTGCATTTCTTAGAAGAGTTGGAACACATCCTTCTGGGGTGGCAGGGGGTGCCCAGTTTCTCAAGCTCTTCATTATTCTTCTCTCCTATCTGCCTCCTGAGTTTCCACTAAAATAAGTGTTTTGAGCTTCCACCAGGATTCAGACATGATGATACTGATATTCATCACTTTGAATGCCATACCAGCTAGTGGAATATCCTTTCAAACATATTAACATGTGCTCTTTGTTTTAAAATAAAGCAAACATTATTTTCATTCCTGTTGGGCAGTGGCTGTTTAGGTACCATAACTGTGGTAGCTGTTCTAAGTGTGGGATGGATGTGTGTGACTCAGCTCTCCTCTAGTTTGTAAGGCCACACCCTTTTACCGTGTTGGGTTTCTGATGAGTTTCTCACTTTGCTGTGTCTCAGCCTTGACCACTGAATTTTAGTGATTAGACTTGAGTTGTGACTTTAGATGAAACGTAATCAGGAGATACAGTCTGGACAGACAAAAAATCAAAGGAGGACTCTCACCCTAAAGTGACTTGGCGGTGGCAGCCTTTCATGGTGTCTACATAAGATGCTATAAGAGTACAGGTGTGTCTCCCAGACCCAGGCCTGCAGCTGCTTGGAGAAGACCAACAGAGCTTTATTAGCAAGATCAAAGAGTCATACGTGCCATGTGCTCTTTGTGAGGTGCAATTTGATATATTGCAAGCCTTTCCTCAAATGTGACACTAATGGGAGCACAGATACAACTCAGAATTCTCTGTATAGCCCGCCACCCATGCCACCTCTTCCAGGGGGTCCTCCTGGATCCTTACAGCCAGACGTGACTCTCGTTGGCTCTTCTGCTCTGTCTACTGCATGATTTCCTTGCTCACATTGAGGACAGGGAATTCAGGCACTCTTGAGTTCTTTTTGCTGGTTGAGATCACACTATTGGAAGCCGAAATGGGCAAGAGCCATACCTACCCACTTTGCTTGGGAAGACCTAAACTCAGGATGTCCATTTGACCTTCCAGGTCCTTCCTTATGTCACCTTATTGTTGGAACCCCACCTAAACCCTTCTGATCTCCAAGTCCCTCTTCCAAAGTAGAAGCAGCTAGACTCCAGTGCACCACTCCTGACTCTCCATTTATTTCCAACTCAAATGCCTTCTTCTCATGAACTTGCATTAAGGGCCTCTGTAACCCAGACAATGGCAGGTAGGAGCCATGCAGTTAAGGCTTCACCAGACCCTTCACTTACTTGATTGAATCTTGAGTTCTTTCTTCTATAATTCTTGGGATTCCAAGAAAGTAATCATCAAATAACGTCTTCCCTTCTCATCTTATTTGCATCGTCTTAAATCTTGCTGATCAGGGCGTGTCCTCCTAAATCTAGGATTCAGTAGAAATTCCATTTCTGTAAACCTCACAGACAAAACTCACCGCATGTTCATAACCATATAATTTACTATTGTAAAGCTTCTGATGAAATAAATGCATTTTCAATAAGCTTTCCTGAATTGAATACATTTCTCTTGTTAAACACAATGAGCTGCCTTTTCATCCACTGCGCCCTCCCCTAATCTTTAGAACCCTCAGGACTCAATCTTCTGGTTCATCCGCCTTCCCTGAATTATCTCCTGCCAACTCTGTGATTGTTATCAAACTGCATCCCGTTCCCGTTTGTACGCCTGGCAGAAGGCATGGCACAACTCATAATAGAAGCCCAGAGAACAGTCTTACCACCCACTGGAATACATACGGGTCTGTGGAATGGGGTCACACTGGCTGCTTCATCCCCCATCACTTGTGAACTTAGCACGGGTCCTTGGCCATGACAGACACCTTCTGAGATCAGAACTTGAGAAAAGGCTCCCAAATTATGGAGGAAAACTGTGTTTTCTGGCTCCAATAATGAAGTTTCTTTTTTAATTTTTTGGCATGAAAGCAGATTCTTGGCTCCTTTTTATTTGACTTTTCATGATACCCTTTTCCTGTGTCAGCCTGTTAATTAATATGCCAGATACCCTCTGTTGTTTTCCTCAAGACTTTTTGAAATTTCAGTCACACTGAATAGCACAGCACTGCTTTCATTTTTACACTTTCTCAACCAAGTGCAAATTAAGATGCTTCAACACGCCTTGAGAAAAATCTCTGCTCCAAGATGCACTCTTGCTGTGTGTTTCTGTTGAGTCACCATGACCCCCCTAAACAGCATCACTAATAATGACACCAGGTACCTACTGTTTATTATGTACCAGGTATGGCTCTAGGTACCTCCTTATAGGGATTAACTCATTCAGTTCTAACAGAGACCCATTTGTGCTGGTACTACTCTTATCCCCATTTCACAGATGGATGAAAGCACACTGAGTTTGAAGAATGGTCCCAAGCGATTCAGCTGAGAAGCTGAGCTGGAAGTAGATTCTAGACTGATGAGCTCCAGAGTCTGTGCTCGCAACCTGTGCACTGCACCGCAAAAACAAAGTTCAGTGAAAAGAAAGTTAAGGCTGTTGATCAGTTCAGGATGCAAAAAGATCTTTAGAAAGTGCGAATGCAAGAAAGCACACTCATAAAAATAAGAAATTGAGAAGCCTTACTGAAATAGGAAAAGTCATCTGGAAATGAATTATTTATTACGAATAAAGCCACAGCCTTTTATTTTCAGCCTACTCTGCTGCCTTTGATGCTCCCTAATGAGCTGTCCTCTGCAGAGGTGATTTATAATGAGACAGCAGTGGCTGCACCTCAGGGCTTTTAAAGGTACACGGTACAAAAGAAATCAGGAGACTTACTGCTACTGTTGCCTGTTGTCTGGTTATTACAGCCCCAGAGACTGTACAGCCAACTGCTCTCAGTGAACAAATGCTTATAATGTAACTCATTTTGTAGACACTACAGAAAGGCAGTCCATTCACAAAACATTCACTGAGTTCCCTCTACATGCCAGGCACTGGCCTTTGTGTAGAGGGGATAACAGAGCTCGTATCCTGCTCAGGGGAGGTGGCTGGTAAATAAGTAAAAATGTACCATATGATCCAGCAATCCCACTCCTGGGTATATATCCAGAGAAAACTCTAATTTGAAAAGATACATGCACACCTATGTTCATAGCAGCACTGTTCACAATAGCCAAGACATGGAAGCAACCTAAGAAGATGTGGTACATATATACAATGGAATACTACTCTGCCATAAAAAGAATGAAATAATGTCATTTGCAGCAACATGGGTGGACCTAGAGATGATCATACTAAGTGAAGTAAGTCAGACAGAGAAAGACAAATATCATATGATATCAGTTATATGTGGAATCTAAAATATGACACAAATGAGCTTATTTACAAAACTGAAATAGACTCACAAACATAGAAAACAAACTTATGGTTACCAAACGGGAAAGGGAGGGGGATAAATTAGGGGTTTGGGATTAACAGATACACACTACTACATATAAAACAGATAAACAACAAGCACCTACTGTATAGCACAGGGAACTATATTCCATATCTTGTAACAACCTGTAATGGAAAAGAATATATATATGTGTATAATTGAATCATGTTGCTGCACACCTGAAACTAACACAACTTTGTAAATCAAGTACAGTTTAATTAAAAAAATAAGTAAAAAAATAATTGAGCAAGATGGATTCAGAACTGACTTATGCTGGGAAGAAGATAGAACAGGATGTTGAGAAGAATGGGGACTGGCTGGGTGAGCTCTTTTTTTTTTTTCTTTTTTTCCTTTTTGTGGTACGCGGGCCTCTCACTGTTGTGGCCCCTCCCGTTGTGGAGCACAGGCTCCTGACGCACAGGCTCAGCGGCCATGGCTCACGGGCCCAGCCGCTCCGCGGCATGTGGGATCTTCCTGGACCGGGGCACGAACCCGTGTCCCCTGCATCGGCAGGCGGACTCTCAACCACTGCGCCACCAGGGAAGCCCTGGGCGAGCTCTTTGAGACGGAGTCATCTCTGCAGAGGTGGCATTTGAGCTGCAAAGAAGGATCCAGCATGGGATGATCTAAGAAGAACTGGCTTTGCACACAGAAGGAGAAGTGGATGCCAAAGCAGGGCCAGCTCGATGTACCTTAGAATGGAGAACGGCCAGTGCAGCTGGGGAAAAGTGAGATGGCAGACACTGGATCAGGTACCTAATCAGCCATGATGTGTGCTGTAGGATTCTGATTTACTGTGTTTAAATCTCATCTGGTTCATGATCTATTTTAAAAATATCACACTGAACACTAAGGGAAGAACAAATTGGGGTGGGGGGCAGCAATGGAAATGGAAAGACCATATTGGAGGCTACTTTAATGGTCCAAGTGGAAAGAGATGAGAACTTGGGCTAGGATGATGGTGATACTGAAGACAAATGGAAGGTCTCGGGATGTCCTTTCTAAGTATAGCTGTCAGAACTTGCTTATAGACAAGGAGCATGTTTCCATGGGAGAGATGAAAGAGCCTAGACAGTACAGTCCAATAGGACTCTCTGAGGTGATGCAAATGCTCTAAAATCTGAGCCTTCCAATATGGCGGCCATTGCCACGTAGGGGTGTTGAGCTCTGGAAGAGTGGCTAATATCTCGGAGGAACTGAATTTTTATGTAATCGAATTCATTAAAATTTATATAGCCATATGAGCTGGTGGCTATCAGGTTAGACAGTACAGTGCTAAGGTTTTGGCTTGGGAAGCTGAGAGGGCTGTCATGCTATTTTCTGAGGTGTGGTCTGCACGTTCGCCACGTGGTCTGTGGACCCACACTCCACTCTTCTGCAGCCTGAGCTATGCCCCTGGAGTCTTTCCTGTATGGATTGCCCCCAGTGGGCTGCTTTCTCCACTGGATTCTGATTGGGTCCAGTCAGTGGAGGGCAATGGAGGAAGATCAGCTATTGGGTGAAGAAAAAGGTTGGGTTTTGCTTTCCCCTAAATACCTCCTTCCCTGATGGGCCACAGTCTCTCAGTGGCTGCGTTGTTCTGTCAATGGCAGCAGCTCCTGTCACTCAACATTCTGGATAAGGAATAGGATGAATACAAGTCGTGGGGTTTGTGTTGCAAATATAAGCATCCGTGTCCATATGCACTGATCGTTGTGTTATTCACACTTCTACCATTAGGTGAAAAATATCTGCTGCACCATTATGTCTTATTGTATAGTTCCTGCCCCCCAAATGCATGCATTGAAATACATATTATTTTATTATAAACAATTCGCTTTTATTTCTCTTTTTATAATTCAGTTAAGACATTAGATTGATTTTTTTTAAGCATGTGTGTTGGTAGATTATATTCATTCTGGTTCTTATTTTGGGATAATAAGGTCAGCACTACTTCTTTTGTTATATAAAAGGAGCAATAGGTCAAATAGGGCTGGAAACAATGGCGTTGGCAAGTGTTTTCCGTGAGGGCACGGGGTAGTAAATATTTTCAGGTTTGCAGGCCATACGGTCTCTGTTACAGCAAGGCAACCCCACTCTTGTAGCTCAAAAGCAGCCAGAACACAGAAGCACATGGGTGTGGCCGAGTTCCAATAGAACTATTTCTGGGTGCTGAAATTTGAATTTTATGTAATGTACATGTGTCACCAAAAAAAAGTATGCTTCTCTTGATTTTTTTCCAAATGTAAAAACTATTTTTTTTCTCCCAAATATAAAAACTACTCTTAGCTGCAGGCTGTACAAAAACTACAGCTCGCAGGCCATAATTTGCCCATCCCTGGTCTAATGTAGACATAGCCTGTCCTCATCGTGTGTCTCAGTTTCTCCTTCTGGAGGTTGAGAACATCCCTCCCACGGGGTCCAGTCATGCTGTAAAGCTTGACCTCCTTGCCTGAAGACTTCCCTAAAAATAGAAACAAATTTAAAAGGTAACATTAGCATGAGAAACGTGTATTTTCTGCGGTAAAGAGGGACAGAGGGATGCATTTCCCATCGTATTCCACTCTGTGGAGAGTTTCCACAAGATTCAGGCTAGCCAGAGCAGAGAGTCTGAGCCTTGATCAACATCTCAGGTTTAACAACTCAGCCTCATGCTTGTTAATTCCCCTCTTGACCAAACCCTTCTTGACACTTACAGTCAAATGAATGTCTCACATCTTTTCAAAGTCCTGGGAGGCCCCCCCGCCTCCTCAGGATGTTTATTCTTCTTAAATTTGCCTCAGTATCCCTCATGCTGTTTGGTGAACATCATCATCTTCCTCTTTGGTGCTATCCACTGGATGATATAAAATTTTGTTGGCTGTACACCTTTCATTAAGCTTTCAATTAACCTCATTATCAGAGTTGAAGGTGGTACAGGAAGGAGAGAGGTGGTAACGAATTTACGAGCATGCTTGCCACTGAATCTCAGAGCCAACAATTCCTTGCCTCTTGAATTATTTCTCAAAGCCTGGCTCACTCCAAGACCTCTGAAATCTTGGCAGCAATTACCAGAAGGTGAAAACACCTCTCAGAAAATGGGATTGCATGGACGATCCATAGGCTTTTCAGACATTTATGCCAACTTCCAAGCCACTGTTGCCTCTCCTATCTGTGAAATTTATCTTGCTCACAAGAGAGACCACGTAAACCCAACTCAAAATTTTGGAAGATCTCAGGATCCACATAATTTTGAGAGACCATCCGGCTCCATCTGGCTTATATGTCAGGGTCAGAGTTTGGCATTACATAGCATGTGGTCAAGATCATCGTCCGTAAAATTCAACTTCATCAGAAAAGCCTTCCCTGACCACCCCATCTAATGAGCATATGTTCAATCACTCTGACCCCCTTAT
>RJWK010036821.1:0-21544 GCA_004363435.1 Platanista minor | reverse complement strand
CGGACTCTCAACCACTGCGCCACCAGGGAAGCCCTAAAATAGTTTATTTTTAACTGAAGCATAGTTTCAGGTATACAGCATAGTGATTCAGTTATACATGTGTATGTTATACATACACATATGTATATATACATATATATATTCTTTTTCAGATTTTTTTCCCTTATAGGTATTACAAAATATTGAGTATATTTGCCTGTGCTGTACAGTAGGTCCTTGTTTATTTTTTATACAGCAGTGTGTATATGTTAATCCCAACTTCCTAATTTATCCCCACCCCACCCCGTTTCCCTTTGGTAACCATAAGTTTGTTTTCCATGTCTTTGAGACTCTGTTTTGTAAATAAGTTCATTTGTGTCTTTTTTTTTTTTTTTTTTTAGAGTCCAGGTATAAGCGATATTAATTATATGGTATTTGTCTTTGTCTGACTTCCTTCACTCTATTTAGAGTTATGTAAAAATGAAGTCTGAGGTTTTGGTGACAATGTGAGGAGATGAATGACTGTGTCAACAAGGTTCCATCTCACTGCTTTATAGTCACTTTGTTTCTAGGCTTGAGAACATTCAGTGGGCTTGCAATTAATGGCTGAGGTGAAACAGCTGGATTTGTTCTTTTTCTGTTTTTTTCCTAAAGAAGCATCATTCTGAAGATTTTTTTTTTCTTTTGCATATCTAACCCAGAAGCAGACAGCTGAGAGACATTTTTAAAGTCCTTGTCAAATTAGTATGATAACTAAGGCAACTGTATTTTCTTTAATCAAATTATTTTACACACTTATGGTTACTCAAAGTGACAAATTCCCTGCCATTTGCATAATTACTATATAGCCCCAGATAGGAAGAAATAAAATTACCCTGATTTTTTTTTTTTTCTTACAGCTTAATTGAAAATGTTTAGCTAATAATCATTTAGGGGAAAAAAATTGTTTCTGAAAATTCCTTTCAACCAGCTTTGTGTACATACCTCAGTTTCTGTGGAGGTTTCCTCTTGTGCGTTTAGCAGTCGAAGAAATGGAATTAGTTGTGAAGTGAGCAAGAGCTCTTTCCTGGGCTTCCCTGGTGGCGCAGTGGTTGAGAGTCCGCCTGCCGATGCAGAGGACGCGGGTTCGTGCCCCGGTCCGGGAAGATCCCACATGCCGCAGAGCACCTGGGCCCGTGAGCTATGGCCTCTGGGCCTGCGCGTCCGGAGCCTGTGCTCCGCAACGGGAGAGGCCACAACAGTGAGAGGCCTGCGTACCGCAAAAAAAAAAAAAAAAAAAAAAAAACTCGTTCCTGAACTGGGTAACTCTCCCCATTTCAAATTATATACCTTACAAAAAGGGTGGCCCAGAGGCCTCTCCACAGCGGCCCTGCCTTGCTAATCAACCGCTCAGTATTTAAACTCATCTTCTTGCGGGCTGCCTGAATGGTGTTCTCTATGAGGCCGCAGAAGCTTCCTCTAGTTGCCAGGGCCACCTGAGCAAGAGGGTCTCTGTGACTTTCTCTTGCTCATCTTATTAAAGCAAGCTTGGGGGTGCTGCCTTGTCCAGGGACCAGGTTCACTTAGTAGACTGGCCAGGCGTGAGTAAGTGTAATGTCGCAAAATCGATGAGGATACAGCTGCCTTTCCTATAGAAGTAGGCCTGGAAAAAAAGAAAAAAATCTGTGAATGTTATTGGCTGGTTGCAGAGAGAGAGCAGAAGTTGGCATTGGTTTCAGCGTCTATGCCAGGCCTCCTGCAGGGGCTGGGGGAGCCACAGGGACTCATGCTGAGCTGCCCGTGGTCCTTGGATTCTGGGGGTCAGGGCCCGCCAGGTGACTGGGCAGGTGAGTGCGTACGAGGTGCCAAGCCCTTGCTGCGGTGGAGAATGAAGACTCTGGACCAGCAGCATTTCTCTAGTACCTTACTTCCAACTTAACAAACACGTTTAACTTGCACAGATTTAACTGCACACACCACTGAATAACCATGTTCCTGTGAAGTAGAGTCAAAATACTTATCACTTTACTCACCTGTATTTTGTCATACATGTTCCCCATTATATTCTGTACATTTGTGTGCATTGTCTGTTTACATACATATTCTTGTAAAGAGGTACATTCACCAAATATAGTATGTTGTCCTTTTGTGGTGGGACTGTTAAGGGACATTCAGTGGTAATTCTGATTATATGGTTCCCATGTGGATTTATTGTATTTCATTTTTTAAACTTAAAAAAAATTTTTTTTGGCTGCACCTTGCGGCACGTGGGATCTTAGTTCCCTGACCAGGGATCGAACCCGAGCCCCCTGCAGTGGGAGCTCGGAGTCTTGACCCCTGGACCACCAGGAAAGTCCCCCATGGGGATTTAGAACCCAGTCTACAGGTGAAGAATCGTCACCTGTATTTTATTCCCTCTCAGAAATGCCGTTGGCAATTTGTAGGCCAGGACGATAGCATCCTTGTTCCTCTAATTTAGTTTTGCTTTCTGTGTCTCTGTCTGTATCTGCAAAATAGATGATACACAGGAAGAAAAGTGGAAGCAGTGACTTCGGTTCATTGGATAAGTGAATTGATATGGTTCTAAGACACTTGTATTTGATATGATCTAAGTGCTTAGGTGTTTATATGAGAGGCAGTATTGCTTAATGATTGGAACTCTAAGTTAATGGTTAAAATTCCCAGGTGGAGAGCAGCAAGCACCCATGGCAGCTGTGACTTATTAGATGAGCATCAGAAGACCCAGGATTCATTCCTGTGTCCTCCTCTTGCCGGGTCTGTGGGCTTGGGCTGATTACTTAACCTCTCTGTGCCTTGGTATTTAATTTTTAAACTCATAGTGTTTCTGTGAGGGTTCACTGAGTCAGTACATCTGAAGCACTTTGATATTCACATGTGGTGAGTACTCGATAAATACTAGCTATTATTATTAATAACAATAACATGGTTATACATATTTACATAAGAACTATGTAGGCCCAACCAATGAGAAAGACAATTACTTCCATCAAGCTTTGGTCTTGGTTTAGTGAATTGTACGTTCAAATCACTTCCTAGTTTGCTGTGCATTTTGTCTGGGAGGTGAAAAGTTTTTAAAAGCAAGAAGTACTAATAAATAAGTTGCTAATTCTGTTTGTTCCCTTGTTATAAATACAGCAATCCATTTCATCTTAGAGATGTTATAAAAATTACCAGTCATGTGGAAGAGGAGCCCACTCTAGTAATAATTCTGCTGACCATTTACAGCCAGTGGGTACTTTGAGGTGGGTAGAGAAGGGACAGCACAGAGACGGCTGGGAGGACAGGTGTACTGATGCTTCTCTTTGGGAGGCCCTCAGGATCTTTGGTCTGTGGCCACAGGGTGGAGAGGACTGGGTAGGTCTTCTAGGTTTGTAGGCAGCTGAGAGGCAGGGAAGAGAGTGTTGGACGTAGAGTCAAAAAGACCTAGGTTTGAGCCTGGACCTGTTCCTTACGTGCTTCCGATGACTTGACTTACCCGAGCCTCAGTATTCTTATTGGAAAAATGAGGGTGCCGATAGAGCCTGTCTTATACGGATGGTTGAGAGATTTAAGTACAAGGACACGTGAAAGAGTGCTGCTCATAGGGTGCAGTGTTCAATAGTTGCTTTAACAGTAATGGCATAACCCTACTGATTGACCTTGGCACAGCAGATGTCCCTTCCACGGACCCGAGGATTTGGGGTATTGTGTGTGGCCTGGGCTCTCTTTCCTAAATTGGAGATCTGCTTCTCTGGATGAAAAGTGGCCACTTCAAGGCAGCCTGGGGTGTCAGGAGGGGGCCCGGGGGACATACGTTGTGGACGTATGCTACCCTCCAGGCAGTCTTGTTTAAGATGTGCGACCTCAGAGCTCAGCCCTGGTTGCAGGGAAGGGCTCAGGTCCTGCGCAGCACCCACTGCCTTCACCTTAGGCCTCTTGCAGTTCTAAGCAGAGCTCAGACGCACAGTTGTGGGCAGTTCCCTGATCTTGGTCCTTTTTGGTTTCTCAGAAGCAGAGCGAGCTCTCAACACAGTTTTGCTGCCCATCCCACAGATTCGTCCACCTCGGCTTAGGGCTCGTGGGGATTGTTTAGGAGGATACCTTCTGCACGCGCCACTCTCCTCCCATCAGTGGTTTTAGAAGCATCTTTCCTTCCCCAGCCTGGTCAGTGCAGTCCTTGGGAAGGATAGGGCGTGAACTGGGCCCTACTCAGTCCATCAAGCTGCAGTGTGTATTTTAGGTGAGTTCTTACGTTCGCGTTCAAATGCCACAGGCTTCACAAGAGAGAACATGCACACTGAGGACCCCAATTACCAAACCCTGGTGGCTCTGTGTCGACCTCACTGAGGAAGGAACCTGTCTGCTTCTTAAAGCACTGAACTTTCTGCAGCCACAGCTGTGGGGTGAGCGAGCACGGGGAGCCTTCTTTCTGGGTGTTTCGTGACAACATGAAGAGAGGAAATGGCCCACTGGATGTGGGCAGAATCTCCGCCATTGGCTCTTTATTTCAGTTCTTTGTGGCTGAGTCGAGCCCTTCTGAAAAGGGAATCCCTTTCTGACGGACTGTTTAGTTGCTTGTCCTTTAGTGGAAATGATGGTAACCAACCCAGCTATTTCTTGTTGTTTCTTTTTTTTTTTTTTTTTTTTTTTTGGCGGTACGCGGGCCTCTCTCTGTTGTGGCCTCTCCCGTTGTGGAGCAACAGGCTCTGGACGCGCAGGCTCAGCGGCCACGGCTCATGGGCCCAGTTGCTCCGTGGCATGTGGGATCTTCCCCGGACCGGGGCACGAACCCGTGTCCCCTGCATCGGCAGGCGGACTCTCAACCACTGCGCCACCAGGGAAGCCCCCAGCTATTTCTTAAATGACTGGGCATTCCTCTCCAAGCGGGGAAGAGTTACTTCACTGTCTAAGTTAGGAGAGGTGGACATTAGAATTTTCCTGGACTTAAAACAAGAGTCTCATGTATCCCTTCCAGTCAACACTCATCAGAAATACTTAAAAGCAAAAGGCAACATAGGTTGCTGTAAGCCCTACTGTTTGAAGGGGGAGCAGGGGAGAGGTGTGAGCCCATTCTTCCCCTTTGTCTTCATGATTTCTGCCATAAATTCCCTGGCAATGGCTCTTTAAGTACCTGCTTCTTCTGGGGATGTCATATCCCACATGGCATCTTAAATGACCTGGTAACAGAATCAAAGAGGGTACTGACTCTAACGAGGGGGTCTTATTTCCTTAGGGTTGGCTTTGGTTGAAATCTTTGTCGTGAGCAGGCTGTGGCCTCAGACCCATCCAAGCAGGCAGTGGGTGTGACTGTTGCATCACTAGGATGTGGCAGAAGGTCTAAACTCTAGGCATTAATGTGAGTCCATTCAAAAGCCTGGAGTATGCCACTGGCTCTTCTGTCTGTGCATCTGTCTGTCTGTCCATGTCTATCCATCCACACTCCCTGTGGGAGTTCTGTACTATGTGCAGATTCTAATTTGCCTGGCAGGTTGCCCTTTGGGATAGGTGTCTGGATAATGAACTTGGCTGTCCAGGTAACCCTTGAAACCTCTTCTTGGTAGGTCTAAAGCCTGTCGTGGCTGTCACTTCCTAGCCATCTAAGCTCTGGGCTGTGTAGTGTTAGCAGAAATAGGAAGTTGAGCAGGCTTTCGACAAACAGTCCTGGTGAATGTAATGGAATAATTTAGAGTAGAATAGCCAATTCCTTCCTACGTCACTGTTCATACAACCACAGGAGCCCGAGGAAGGTAGGAATGAATACTTTCACCTCCATTTCTGCACTTGCAAGGTTGGTGTAGGGAAAACAGTGTCCAATGGTGTTTTTCAGTTAAAGACTATTGTAAAATGTTCTTGCAAATGGTTATTGTCTTTCCCTTCTCCTCCACCTTTGGAAAATGTTTATGTAAAATAGGCAGCCTCCTTCTAATTGTTGGCTTTGCCCCGCTCCCCCTTCTGGCTGCAGTTCTCCCTTCCTCAGCTGATTAGAATGAGAAATTACCACCTTGAATATAAGCAAGTTGAAACTGGAAAGCTGCCCTCTAACTGATTATATAAGCTTGAAACTACTGTACCTGAAATCTCGTGTTTAAGAATTCCCTTAATGAAGATAAAAATCTCAAAGCAGCCTGGACGCACTTGTTTTCATTATGTAAGATTCAATTATTGTGGTGCAACCTGTAAAATAAAGAATAGTGTTGATTAGTTCATATCTCCGTTGGCTTTTTGGGTCAGAGAATTGTTTGAAGTACACCCACAGAGCCACATAGAGCTTAACCCCCTGGAAGTTGGCCGCCACTGCTTCAGCACCAGCACCCCCTTCTCTCCAGGGGTGCACAGGCTCATCTGAGGTCTGTGGTCACCGCAACTCTCAAGGTTGTAGAGGGCAGGCGTCCGTTAAGGTTGGCTTTAGAGATTGCTCATGCCAATCAGTGGGATGTCCGGGAAAATTGCTGTTAACCGTGATGGGCTTTAATCCTTTGGCCATTTCATTTCCTGAAGCGCTGCCCTGATGGGACTTGGGATGTCCTTTGTCTCGTTTTGCATAACTGGCACGTGTTTCAACATGGCACATCACACCATCCTCCTGTCAAAGCCATACATGCGTGGGGTGCCCAGCACATCATGCTACATGGTCCATTTCAGATTTCCAGCCTCCTGAATTATAGACAAGGAGCTTACTTTCTGGCCATGGTATGCACTGGGGGGAAAGGACTTAAAGGGAATGAGACCAGTTGAAATAGCTATAGAAGAGCTTCAAGCAGACCTCTCTTGGAAAAAATTTAGGACAAGACTCATGATGGATTATGTGGCATGTTTGTTGCCTCCCCAGTGCTGGTAGATACTACGTTTGTTAGGAGGCTTAATGTGCTAACAACGGGTTTTTCAGCCAGTCCAAGGGAGGATATCTTTTGGAAACAAAAAAAGATAAATTAGTGCCTTCCCTTTACCTTTGCCAATCCGTGGAGTTGCATGTAAATAGATCAAAAAGTCCTGGAGCAGTTTTGCAGCTTTGCAGCCTGCAGTTGATGAGAGCAAATGGGGACGTCGGCCTTGCTGCAGCCGGGCTCAGAGTGGCACGTGCAGCCAGCAGCACTTGGGCTAAATCCAAAGGCAGCCCGTGGAACTTGTAAGATGCACAGGTGGGATTGGCCTGCATTGGGACTCCCTTTCTTACGTCTTTCTAAAGATTACATTGTGGAAGCTCTATGCTTTTTGCTTTCATCTTCGACAAAATCAGGGCACAGAACTAAGTAACTTACCTAAATGTGCTCCAGAGCTGCCCACATTAGCCAGCAGGTGTGAGCAGGTAAACAGGACGAGTTTTATTTTTGGAAATAATGATTAGAAACATATATAAATAAAAATAATGTTTTGGTGAGTGCTGGGAAAAACAAATCACCCATTTCTCTCACTCACTGGCTTTTAAAATATCCCTCCTTTTTTTTTTTTTTTTTTTTAATAGATGCAGTGTTTCTTGGTAGGAAACACTATCCTTAATCTAGTGAACAGATGAAAATGTATACATTTATATTTATCTGTCTTAATCTAGTGAACAGATAAAAATATATATGTTTATATTTATCTGTCTTCTGATACTTTGAATTTCATTGGGGAATGTTTTTGTTACCTAAAAATAATAGTACCAAGGCAGCAATTAAAAATAACCCCAGGGCTCCTGGCCCCCAAGACCATCAGGGAGATGATTCCATGTGACAAGTGAAACACTTTAGATCCCCCTCCCCTTACAAAAGAAAGCTGAGTGTTCTTGCGTTGAGGTCTGTCGCCTTTGTGGTTGCCTTTCTCTTTGTGCCAGCCGAGCTGTGGGGGTCAGGCTGGTCTGCTCAGCTCTGTCGCCTCCTGGTTGCTCATTAACTTTATTCCTGCCTCCGTCTGCTGGCCCCTGACCCCAACAGTGCCACGCTTCACCAACCCTGGCAGGATGTCACAGCCAGATCTGTGAGACCCCTGTGAGGGTGTGCTCCCGGGAGTCCAAACCCAGAACACTGCTGAGTGGAACTCTATGCCAGGCTTTTGCCACGGGCACTGTTTTTTTGTTTGTTTGTTTGTTTTGGCCGTGCCCCGTGGCATGTGGGATCTTAGTTCCCCGACCAAGGATTGAACCCGTGTTCCCTGCATTGGAAGCACAGAGTCTTAACCACTGGACTGCCAGGGAAGTCCCCCACAGGCACTGTTCATACCCTTCTTCCAGCTCCTCCTTTGCTGGCTTCCCACCATCCTTATTCAGTGGAAAAGGCAGCTGAGCCCTTGCCTCTTACAGGCCCTAACAATCCAGTCCCATCCTTCATCACGGACTGTGTGCTGATTCTTGCTGTCCTGGACCAGTTCTGAGCTTATTATATCGTATTTAAGAGTGCAAGTGGGGGGAGTTGTCTCTTCCTATTTATTTACACCTTTTCCTAGGTGGCGTTCATAGGGGAGTAGGGTCATTCTCGAACATTTTCGGTATCTCTGATGTTAGACCAAAATCGGGTTATATTTTCTCCCTTAGATACATAGAGATGTGATGTGTGTAAAGAGAAGGTAATTTTCACAGTATTCCTTGGGTTGGGAGCTGGACTTGGACCCGGAGGTGGGAAGATAGATGAATGTAAATGTGTTTCTCTGGGTGTTTCTGAAGGAAGAAACTGGGTGTGTTAGTCTGCGGCTGCCATAACAAATCACCACAAGGTGGGTGGCTTCAAACAACACATTTCTTTCCTCACAGTCCTGGAGGCCAGAGTCTGAAATCAAGGCGTCGGCAGGACCACACTTCCTCTGAGACTCTGGGCAGAATTCTTTCTTGCTTCATCCGAGCTTCTGCTACTGGAGGCAGCCCTCGATCCTCGGTGTTCCTTAGCTGGCAGCTGCACCCCTCTAGTATGTGACTCTGAGGTCACATGGCATTTTGCCTCTGTGTGTATCTCTCCTCCTCTTATAAGGTAGTAGTTAATGAAGGCACCACCCTGATGACCTCATCTGACCTTAAATACCTCTGCTAAGACTTTGTTTCCCAATAAGGTCACATTCACGGATCCCAGGAGTTAGGTCTTCACCATGTCTTTCTGAGGGACACATTCAACCCATTATGCCAGGGAATAAAAAGAGCAAAGGACCCTAAAACAGTCTAAGGGTACAAAGGAAAAAAAAGAAAGGACAGGACAAGCTCTGCCCTCTTTAGAGTTTTGGATTGGGTAAGAGGATTATGGGATGTTGGTTGGAGAGTTATTCTAACCGGGAAGCCCTGTCTTTGAAGAAATACTGCCCTGTGACAATCCTTGCTTCCTTCTGTAAGAGGATAACCATGTTTCTCTCCACGGGGGGTGGGGGGGGTGGGGGTGGTGTGGCTTACGGGAGTGGACCTGATTGGGTTAATGGTCCCATGGCTTTGAACAAGGCCTTTCCCTATTCTGGGCATAGCGAATGCAGGGGTTGGATTAGATGATCATTTGATTAAGGGCAACGCATGTTTAAAAAAGGCCTAGACATACAGGCGGGTGAGTACTGTGTGCGGATGTGGTGTGTGGGTTTGTTTGTGTGCAGTCCATCTCCCCTGTCTCTTACACCCGGGACTGCTTCGCAGGAACCAGGCCTCGTAAAATGTCCAGCTGGCCCCGTCTCCTCCCTGAAGCCCCATCCGATTCGATGAGGGTGAAAGACACTTTATGGCTGTGCCAGCCAGTCTCAGATTTGGCCAGGTCCACGTTCTAAGAGGACCAGACATCTGGCTTCTCATCTCATTCATCTCCGGGTTTCTTGGATGGAGGTGGGAGCTGCCTGATTCTCGACATTTCTCAGCTCACGCTCCTTTTTAAAGACTTCAGCTTGGTTTCTGCCAAACTAATTAACTTGGACAACTTCCTTGAGTGCTGTAAGCAATATAGAGTCGAGTAAGGCGTGTTCTTGGCCCTCATGGCGTTTATACATCCTAGTGGGGGAGATGGTGTGTTTTTAATGTTTTCATTAATCACTCATTCATTAGACTGTTTCAGGTCCCGGGCCAGGCAGTGGCTCGGCCCTCATGGAGCCTTGAAGCTAGTGCAGCAGTGTTAACCCAGGGCAGTGTGTTCTCTGACCATAGAAGCAAACCGTTGGTGTCAAGGTGGGAGGTGGTGTTGGACGTAGGTCTGGGTGGATGAGGAGAATGTTTATGGTTGCAGATGGAAAATCATTTTCTCGATCTTGGTCGGGGTAGATCTAAGGGAGCGAGAGGTTAGGGTTAGTGTTGAAAGAGTCTGGCTGGGGAGAGCCCTTGGACATGGGACGGGGCTGGGGAGCTTCTGGTGGAGAAGGGGCAGGCTGGGAACACGGGGCCACAGCCACATACTAGGGCACGTCAGGTCTGGCACCGGGGAGTCTCAGCTCCAGCCAGCAGTGCGGGGGCCGCTGGTATCTCTCTTGGCCGGGCTTCCATCCTTCCCCCAACCACTCCGCTTTGTAGTAGTGCCTGAAAATGCTGCTAGAAGCCAGACTTACAGCATGTGGAGGCAAGCCATATCAGGGCATCCTCAGACTCAGCCAGGAGCAGGCATGCCTGCATTGCATGATGGAACCAAGGGGCTGAGGGATGCTGCTGCTCCTGGAATGCTGCACTCACCAGGATGGGGACAGTGGAGGACGGGGAGCTGTAGCCTCCATCCACAATGGCACCTCTGTGTTCAACCTCTCTTTTGAGTTATCTCCAAATGAGATTTCTGCAAGATGAGCCAACATTAGGAAAGGTCCTATCCTATTTGACTTTTTAAAGAGAAAAAACAAACTCTAGCTTGGCCTTGGATGTATCAGTTCTGGATAACTTTAAAGCTGGTAGCAGAACAAACTGTGTTCACACACAGGAAATGTCTCCAAACAAAAAGTGGGCGTATAGTTTTCAGTTTAAAAATTGGATGGAGGCCATTCAAGCATCCCCTCCTGTTCTCCTTGAGAAGAACTTGGCAAGCTTCAGGGCAGGGGCACTCGTCCTTGGAGTAGTCAGGAGGGTCCAGAGAGAAGATATCCTAGGACCAGAGCTGGCTACTGGGATGAAGCCCCGATAACGTCGGGGCTGAGAGGCTGGTGGAGGATTTACTGAGCTCTTTGCCCTTCAGCTTCAAAGGCTGTGTAGAGGGTGTGTGGAGTCTGGCCAGAATGCCTCCCTGGCCTGTTGGCCCACACCTGTTGCTGCACGTGGCTGGTTCAAGCACTGGCTGAGAGCCCCGTGTGGCCCCATCACCTGGCTTTACCATTAACTTGCACTTCAAGTTCATGCTTGTGGCTTTTTTTCTTAATATAAAGACATTACTCTCTTACTTATTACACAAGGAATACTTGTGTTGAAAATTTGGAAAATACAGGTAATTATAGAGACATTAAAAAGGGAAGAAGAAGCAACATCATCCATAATGCCACGACCTGGAGACACGCTGTCGACTTTTTGGGGGGTATCCTTTCAGTCTCTCTGGGTCCACCCACCTGCATTCTTTCCTGGCTTTGAGGATGTGGTAATGAATATACCTACTTCAAACGAGCTTGAGAATGCTGAATGAGGTAATCCATTCAAAGTGGTAAGCCTGAGCCTCTCTGCAGTATATTACTCTTGTTATTATTAGTTATAATAAAATCAGATCACACTACACATTCTGTTTGGAGCCTGCTCTTCCCCCTAAACCATGGTGACCACTTTCTGTAACATTAGATGTTCTTCTCTGGGGTCCTGGTTTTAAAGGAAAATGACCTTACGGTAACTAGACTTATATCATGATGATCATTTTGAAATGCATAGAACATTGAATCACTGTGTTGTACACTGGGAAGTAATGCAGTGTTGTAGTTCAATTATACTTGAAAAGCAAACTCATAGAAAAAGAGATCAGATTTGTGGTAACCAGAGGCAGGGATGGGGGAGGGGGAAATGGATGAAGACAGTCAAATGGCTCAAACTTCCAGTTATAAGATAAATGAGTACTAGGGATGTAATGTACAGCGTGATAAATGTTGTTAACACTGCTGTGTGTTACATATGAAAGTTGTTTAGAGAGTAAATCCTAAGAGTTCTTATCACAAGGAAAAAATATTTTTTTCTCTTTCTTTATTTTGTATCCGTGCGAGATGATGGATGTTCACTAAACTTATTGTGCTCATCATTTCAAGACGTTATGTAAGTCAGATCATTATGCTGTACACCTTACACTTACACAATGTTGTATGTCCATTATATCTCAATAAAACTGGAGGAAACATTTTTTTAAAAGAGAATAGCAAAGAAAAATGATGTTACTGTTTTTGTAAAAACAATACATATTCATTATGAAGAATTTTAAAATGGAGAAAAGTTCAGAAAAAAATATTTTAAGGAATTCCAAATCCTACCTTTCAGAAATAATCATGACTGATTGGGGGTTTGGGAGTAATCATCACACTTTCCTTTCTGCTTTCTCTTTTCCCCAGTTAAGAATCAACTGGGTGGTAGACCTAACACCCAGCTCCAGGGGTATAAAAATAACATCTTGGGGTTTATATGGAAACATTTAGAGTTTGGGTTGGAAAACTCAGTTTATGGACAGATTCAGACTTCTCATGACTTTACTCCAAGTCAGAATGACAGGCTGTGTGTCCCTGCAGGGCCACACCTGCTCAGCTTTGCTCGGAGGAGGAAAGAATGTGTATGTCCCGAGGGCTATTCACAGAAGGAGAGGAAGAGGTCCGGGCGAGCTTGCCAGGTTTCTTTCTCAATCTTACTGATTTGATAAGTCACTCCATCCCTCTTTGGGGAGGACTGAATGAGGAAGTCAGAAGAACAGATGGTTTTTTTCTCTGTTACTTCCAGAGGGTAGAGGGTCCTCCAGTATGGATCAAGGTATGAATTCTAGGAAGAGGAAGGAGTAATTCCCCCTTATCATTAGCCGCATACCACTGCAGGGTTCTTCTGTTCTTGCATGGAAAAATGGCTCGCTGGCTGGCTGGATATACTTTGTAAAATATATGTTCTTAAAATGCAAAGTTTAGGGCTTCCCTGGTGGCGCAGGGGTTGAGAGTCCGTCTGCCGAGGCAGGGGACGCGGGTTCGCGCCCCGGTCCGGGAAGATCCCACATGCCGCGGAGCGGCTGGGCCCGTGAGCCGTGGCCGCTGAGCCTGCGCGTCCGGAGCCTGTGCTCCGCAGCGGGAGAGGCCACAGCGGTGAGAGGCCCTCGTACCGCAAAAAAAAAAAAAAAAGCAAAGTTTAATTTCAGTCGAATTTAACAGATTTAATTAAAACTTGAAAGAGGTCACTGTCTTCTGCCCTTGAATGTTGCTGTTGAAGAGTCTAAGGCCAGTCTAAGTTTTCCTCCTTTATAGGTTATTTGCTTATAGATGAGAGGCCTGAGTAATTCTTTCTTAATATTGGACGTGTAACTTAAACGCAATTTGTGTTACTGGTGCATAATGTGTGCCGTATTTTTGTGGAACTTGATGTTTTCATTCGGTCAACAAAGTCAATTCTTTATTAATCTCAGGGGATTTTTCTTATATTGCCTTTTGAACACTTCCTTGGTTCTGTACGGTGAGTTCTCTACTATAAGGATGCCAGTTATCTGTATGTTGGATTGTCTTTGAACTGCTTAGTTATTTGTTTTGCTTTGATTATTTCAACCCCTTATGCACTGTTTATTTCTAGCTTTCCTCTAGTCAGTAGATTGGTTTCAGCCCATCTTTTCTTAGTTCTATATAGATTTTATTTTATATATTACTTTCTCGTGTTTATTTTAGTTCCCAATTTATTTCTTTGGTTTACAATCTTGTTCTTTTTGTTCGCTAGTTTTGTTAATGTTGCCTTTGAGTTTCTCAGTTTATTGAACTCATATTAAGTTATGTGTCTCAAAGATCTTTTAGGGGGAATCCTCCTCTTCTTGGCTTATGTTTCCTTTTAGGCTGAATACTTTGATACAGGGCTTCACTTTTTCCTTTCCTTCAAGAGTCTGTGTTTACAGCTGCCGTGCCTTTTTGTTTGCTTTTTTCCACTTTGTTCTTGCCTGAGTGAGTCTGCTCAGATCTTTGTTGTTCTGGGTGTGGGTGATTTCTCAATTTGAAGCTTCTCTTTTCTTCCCCGTGACTGCCAAGTTAGAGTTTGAAAAACTCTTCTGTTTTTTTTTTTTTCTGTTCATGCTTTCTGTAGCCTGAAGACATACAAGCAGCCAGGGTAGCTGAGTTATATAGCAGGTGGTGTACAGGGTGCTGACTAGTCGTGGCCAGAAGATGTGGGCTTGCTGGCTTTTGCTCCTGGGATCTTTTAAAGGTCCTTTTAAGTGGGCTCAGTCTTCCTGTGTGGGGGCCCTACTGCGTCACCATGGGCAGTATTTTGTGGCCTGGATTTCCCTACATACCCCTGGAGGCTTCACTTCCTTCTAGCAGGGACAACCAGCTTTGTGGTTCATGGCTCCTCTTCATGGTTTCCTTCCAGGTGGGAAAAAGAGGAATATACAGATACCTATCAGGGTGCTTTTCTTCAGATTGGTGATACTAATGAAAACTCTCAGAAATTTAATTCGGTCACTGGCTCATCTTCCTGAGGGTGGTAGCTACAGAGTCATGAGGCTTGCTACACTCTATCATTCTGGTCTGCTCTAGAATCTTCCTTTACTTTCCTTGGCAGGCAGTATTTTAATTTATGACACTGGGGTCTGCTCATTTTCTTATTTATTTTTTGACTGGTGATTATTTTATTTCTTCTTTTTAAAACAATAAATTTATTTATTTATTTCTGGCTGCGTTGGGTCTTTGTTGCTGCACGTGGGCTTTCTTTAGTTGTGGCTAGTGGGGGCCGCTCTTCGTCGTGGTGCACGGGCTTCTCATTGCAGTGCCTTCTCTTGTTGCAGAGCACAGGCTCTAGGCATGCGGGCTTCAGTAGTTGTGGCACACAGGCTTCAGTAGTTGTGGCTCACAGGCTCTAGAGCGCAGGTTCAGTAGTTGTGGCGCATGAGCTTAGTTGCTCCATGGCATGTGGGATCTTCCCGGACCAGGGCTCGAACCCATGTCTTCTGCAGTGGCAGGCAGATTCTTAACCACTGTGTCACCAGGGAAGCCCCGGTTATTTTATTTCTGATTTAACTTTTTTTGTGTGTGGAAGTTTGTACCATTTTAATTGGGAAGCATCTCGCTTCATTTTCAAAGACTGCGTGATATTCCACTGTATTTCATTCTGTTTTATCCCTGTTATTTCTGTATGGCAGGTCGTTTACAGCTTTGTTTTGCTGCTGTAAATCCAGATTTCTCATGACTTTCCTGTTTTGCTTTTCAAAATGCGAAATAGGATGAGGAGATTAAAGGGGCTGGTCACTGAGGGGAGGGGAACAGGCAATTTTGGGGGGTCTTATGTGCACCAAAAAGTGTGTACATGGTCTGATCTGACTCTCACGACACCCCTGTGTGGTAAATACCGTTATTTCTACTTTGCAGACAAGGAAACTAGGGCTCAGAGGAGTTGAATGACTTGCCCAAGTGGACACAAGGAGTGTTTGATCCTGGGTTTCTCAGTTTCCATTTGCTCTAAAAGCCCTTCTCTTTCCTCAGACGGCACCTCAAAAAAATCACTGCTGTATCAAGTGCTTAAGTGTGTTTGACGTTTTGCTATCGTTTTAACACGTTACTCCTTGTGAGAGAACACTGCTGTTCCTCTTTTTTTAATTTTTTAACTGAGGAAAAAGGTCATGAAGATTGAGCACGACTTCACTGAGCAAGAGAACCATGTTACCTGTCCTTCCCTTTCCCCAGAGTGCAGAATGGCCTTTGCAGGTGATTCTGGAAATGAACCGCCCTCCATTCCAGAGCCAGTCACAGGGCCCCTGCTCCCAGCATGTTACCACCTGGTGCTCAGCTCTTGACTGCATTCTCACTCCAAACAGCCAGCCACTCAAAAACAAGGGCCATTATGTAATGATTCTGCCATAACAACACCTACAAAATTACAGACTGCTCCATGCCAGTGGGAACAGACACTCTAATTAATGTTCACTTCTTCCACAGATAGACATTTTTCAAAACCTTGGTACAAAATTACACGTGCCTTGTTCAGAAAGTATTCCATGGGACCTACCGAGAATAGATTGATATTTATTGAAAGTGTCGTGGTTGGGGAATCATTTATTTACCGGGGTCTTGGTTTTATCATCGATACCAAAAATGGGTACAAGGCCACTGTCTCACTTGTGTGGAATGTTTAGTGGGTTACAAAGTGTTGTCATGGTTTATGTCATTTAAGCCTTATAATAGCCCTGGGAGATAGGTGGGCATTTTTACCCCACCTTTATTTTTAATTCTATATTATAAATTCTCAAGCAAAACAAAAATAGAAATTATAGTACAATGAACACACCCATGCACTCACACCTAGGATTGAACGGTTAACATTTGGCATATTTACTTCATCTCTTCACACACGTATATGTACACGCACAAAGATATGCATGTACCTTTTTAACCACTTTAAACTATAGAAATGAAGACACTTCACGCCTAAGTACTTTATGCCTCTCCATAAAGTATGATCATTTCCCTGTAAAACCACAACCCTATTATTACTCCTAGTAAATTAACTATTTCCTAATTTCAACTCATACCTGCTACATTATCAAATTTCTCCAAATGTTTCCAAATAGCTCCACTGGCATTGCTAGCTCTATCCCTAGCTCAATCTCTAGAGCCCTCCATCTCTTTTTCAGACAGCCACAAACCAATGAAAGATCTTGCATTTCGCTTGTTATAGGACTTTCGGTCTCTCTTTTTTTCCAGTTCTTTCTACTGTGGTAAAATACACGTAACATGAAACTTACCGTCTTTAACATTCTTAAGTGTACATACAGTTCAGTGACATGAAGTACATGTATATTGTTGGGTAAACATTACCACTGTCCACCTCCAGAGCTCTTTTCACCTTGAAAAACTGAAACTCTGAACCCATTAAACAATAACTCTATTCCCTTCTCCTCATAGCTCCTGGCAACCACTGTTCTACTTTCTGTCTCTGTGATTTGACTTCTCTAGATATCCCATGGAAATGGAATTATACAGTATTTGTTCTTTTGTCTCTGGATTATTTCCCTTAACATAATGTCTTAAGGTTCATCCATGTTGTACCATGTTTCAGAATTTCCTTCCTTTTAAAAGCTGAAATAATATTCCATTGTAAATATATACTTGCTTGTCCATTCTTCTGTTGATGGACACTTGGGTTGCTTCTACAGTTCAGCTATTGTGACTAATGCTGCAATCAACAGAAGTGTACAACTTTCAGTCTCTTGTAATCTAGGATAATTCCCCCACTTTTTGCTACTGATGTTGACTTTTCAAAGAGGTTGTTGACTCTCTGAAGAGGTCTTCATTATCTAGAACCTTCTATGGAATGTTCTCTATTCAGAATTTGTCTAGTTATTTCCTTGTGCTTTGATCTAACTTGTCCTCTCATTGGATGCTAGTGGTTTCTTGACTAGATTTTCATTTTGCTTATGTTAGGTCACTAGTAAGGCACTCTTTTAAGTACTTCATATTAAAATGTCTGGTTGACCCCTGCTTATTATGCTAAGGTTGACTGCTGTGTTGAGCTGGGTAGTAGTAACAGCCAGACCTCTCCAAGTGAAAGGCATGTTCTCTCCCTTGAAGCTGGTAAGTAATCTCTGCCGGCACTGTCGTAACAGATGAGACTATTGCCAAAATTCTGAGTAGGCGCTGACTCAGTTACCAATAGAAATAATCTCTCTTGTTTATTGAGAGTCTGCTGTGTGCCTGGCACCGGTGCCACACTTGACACACATTATCTCATTTAGTCCTTCACTATTATCCCCGTTTTACAACTCAGTGTTGGAGACGCTAGTTGCCCTTCTGCTATGAAGACACTTCTCAGGCCTCTGCCCTGCCTACTGATACTTTCCTTTCCTCTTACTGCTCCCACCCACGGTGGGTCATGGTCTTTCCCCCAGGCTGGCTGGCTGGCATGATGTGGGCACTGTCTGCCCAGTTTATAGATCCCCAGATAAGAGCTTGGCTCTGGAGCGAGCCTGCCTGGATTCCATCCCCAGCTCCACCCCTCAGGCATGACTCCGGGTTGGTTTTTCACCCTCTGGACCTCAGTGTCCTTGTCTGTAACTTGGAGACGATAAAAGTACCCACCTCAGAGGGTTGTCATGAGCGTGAATGGAGTTATCACATGCAGAAGGCTAAGTACGGTGCCTGGCACGTGTGCTCAATGAGTCTCAGCCTCATGCTCTCCGTCACCCCTTCATGGGTCCCTGAAGACAGTTGTCAGGCCCTTTTTGCCTTGAGGGTTTTGTGGTCAGCACCGTGGAGAAATACTGGGTGGGATGGCTAAAAATCAGCAGTAGAGTAGTGACGGTGGTCCTAGAGCAGGGCCTGCAAACTGTGGCCCGCAGGTCAAATCCAGCCTGCAGGCCGGCTTTGTAAGTCACGTGTTTTTGGAACACAGGCATGCCAGTTTCATGTACACGTTCCTTTTTTTTTTTTTTTAAGCAATTCTTTCTTTCTTTTTTTCTTTCTTTGGCTGTGTTGGGTCTTTGTTGCTGCATGTGGGCTTCCTCTAGTTGCAGCGAGGGAGGGCTACTCTTTGTTGCGGTGCACAGGCTTCTCATTGCAGTGGCTTCTCTTGTTGCTGAGCACGGGCTCTAGGTGTGCGGGCTTCAGTAGTTGTGGCTTGTGGACTCTAGAGCGCAGGCTCAGTAGTTGTGGCACACGAGCTTAGTTGCTCCGTAGCATGTGGGATCCTCCCGGACCAGGGCTTGAACCCATGTCCCCTGCATTGGCAGGCGGATTCTTAACCACTGCGCCACCAGGGAAGTCCCTCATGTATGCATTCTTGTCTGCACCTACTTCTTGTGCTCCAGCAACAGAGTGGAGTAGTTATGACAGAGACCACGTGACCTGCAAAGCCTAAACTAGGTACCATCTGGTCTCTTCCAGGATGAGTTTGCTGGCCCCTGCTGTAAAAACATAAAGAGTCCTTAGAGCTGTGGTCTCTGATCTGGGGGTCCCAGCTCCCCCAGATGAGATGCTGCCTCCTAGTGAACCCCCACCTTCAGCTTTCACTCTGGGCATGGGCTTTCCCATTGTTCCCAGGCTTTTGGACCCAGAGCCTGAGGCTGGCTCTGTCCTCTGGGCAGGCCTTCCTGCTGATCTTAGGCTGGCTTCCTGGGAACAGAAGACACGTGTGCTCACAGATGTTATGAAGGCCCCCAACCTGGAGATGTTCCTGGACCGGGAAGAGGGTCTTTCAGTCGAACAGGCTTGTTATGCTTTGCACGGCATCTCCCAGATGACCCTGCGGGGCACAACTTTGGGCTCCACTGGGCCAGCCGCCCCATGTAGATGTGGTCTGTGTGACAGGGGTTGTGTATCCCAGGCCTTCCCTCTACTCATATTCCTGGTCCACGAACACTCTAACAGCTAATTATAAATATTTTACTTTTGCCAGTATGTTTGGGGTCCTGCTGTTTGACCCAAATGGAACTGATTCAACTTCACAGAATGAGAAACCTCATTTCCATCAGTTCCTTCTACCCTGGGACCGAAACAGACCACTTTCCGAAAGTAATTTTCTGTTACGTGTGGCTTGTGTTACTTGATTTATTTCCTGGTCTTTAAGGTAGTTTTTATTGATCTGAGGCATTAAATTTAATTCTGATGGTGACGCATCTCTTTGCTTATATTTTATGGTATCGCCTCACACTTAAATCAGTATTTAATGTTTTAATTAATTTGGCATGGAGCCTCTGTGAGTGATGATGGCAGTTCTCTTTGTATATATTTTTAATTTTGATGTCCAGCCCCACTCTCTTCTCTCTCTCTTGCCCTTAAAACATTTAAGGTGCTTGTATTCTGTGATGCTACCGTATTAATTCAGGATCTGTTTATTGAACTTCTCTGTTTTGCCAGACACTCTTCTTGGTGCTGAGGACACAGCCACTATCAAAACACACAGAAATCTCTTCTCCAAAGGAGCTTACATTGTGGTACTTTCCTGCAAAACTTTGTAAATGACATCAGAGCAATGGCTGAGATTCGTGGAAGAGTGAGTGAGTGTGGGGGGCAGAATGTAAAGACCCCTTTGTGGAGATGGGGGGAGCACAACGTTGAAGTGGATCCTACAGAAAAAGCAGGATCATCAGCAGAGCGGGGAGGTGTGCTCTCAGGAGAGGAGGGGTGACGTCTGAGGGAAGGGCTCTGGCCGTGGCACCAGGCCCGCCATTGAGAAGGGGAAGGAAGATGGCCCCACTGGATGGAGGTCGCAGTTAAGTAAAGGAAGGCCTTGAATTCTAGACTCAATTCTCCTAGGCAACAAAAGAGTCATTTTAGGTTTTTGCAAAAAAAGTGGTCTGTGGAAAGAGGTGTTTTAGGAAGAGAGTAACTCGGGGGGTCTCAAAACAACGGGAGACCTGTAGTCTGGCCTGAGCACGCAGCCAGAAGTGAAGTGGGGGGGCGCTGTGAGGCTGGGTCACCTCCCCAGTCCAACGTGCACTAGGTGGCAGGACCACACAGAGACTGTCCTGGGGAAAGACTTCTATCTGAAGCTTTACTGAAGCACAGAGCACTGTGCTGACAAAATGGGGCAAGATCTAGCATCCTAGAAGTGAAACCATCGTCATGTGAGAGCCTAAGCAGTGCGTGGATTTGGGCCTTTAAACTGGCTCCATGACTCCACTTGCATTCCTGGTCCTCGATGGTGGCCAAAGGCATCAGAAGAAGAAAGTAGCTCCTTGGGTGTTTGTAGGACATGGTGTCATCAGATGGTCTTCTTAACACTAGCTCCCGCAGCACAGAGACTGAATCCATGATGGCGTCTCTGGAAGCTTCTGTTAAGTATGTTCAGTGTTGTGTTAAGAATGACATTTTGACAGGGGCAGATCAAACACTGTTATGTTTTAGAAGCAGACTCTAGTTTTATGTCAAACCATCCAGAATTGTCACCTCTTCACTGCCTTCCGTACAACTCAGAGCATGGATTTTCACGTCCAGAAAAGTCTTCATTCACCAGCATCCAAACAATGAAATACCGACAGTAACTGAAAAAGTACCCACGCTTCACCAAAAGGGCCTTATGCTGAAAGAATGTTGCATTTCCTGGAGATTTTATCCTTTTTTCTTACATTTAGGAAATAAGAATGGAGGCTTTTTCCCTCTCAGTTTTCTCCACTTCTTTCTTGTGAGCAGTTGCATCCTTTCTTCCTGGCCTTCAAATATTTCTGAAATAGCTATTCTCGGGCATAATAACAACATTAACTAACTGTAAAAGAGAGTATGTGACTGTGTTTTAAAACTCAGCCTGTGTTCTGTACCTGTGCTGTTGAGCACACACATTTTTTAGGTAAAGTTTTTCTTTTTCTTAATTTTTATTTTATATTGGAATATAGTTGATTCACAATGTTGTGTTAGTTTCAGGTGTACAGCAAAGTGATTCAGTCATACATGTACCTGTATCTATTCTTTTTCAGATTCTTTTCCCATATAGGTTGTTACAAGAGTATTGAGTAGAGTCCCCCGTGCTATACAGTAGGTCCTTGTTGATTGTGTATTTTACATATAGTAGTGTGTATATGTTAATCCCAACGTCCTAATTTATCCCTCCCCCCCC
>RJWK010036820.1:0-21545 GCA_004363435.1 Platanista minor | reverse complement strand
CGTTGCGGAGCACAGGCTCCGGACGTGCAGGCTCAGCGGCCATGGCTCACAGGCCCAGCCGCTCTGCGGCATGTGGGATCTTCCCGGACCGGGGCACGAACCCGTGTCCCCTGCATCGGCAGGCGGACTCTCAACCACTGCGCCACCAGGGAAGCCCAAGAAAGGGGATTTCTTAACCCAAGCGCTGATAGAGGGACTTTAGGCAATGGATGAAGTGAAGAATTTCAGGCGTAGGGAGCAGAGGGAATGGAGAGAGGGGAAGCAAGGCCATGCAGGCAGAAGAACACTGACACGAGGAGACTGACAGAAGATGATGGGGATGAGCATGGTTTCTGCAGAAGGTGCTGGAAGGTGCACAAAGTACCACTGTCCAGGCAAAAACCTGGGATCAAAGTCCAAGAGCGGGGTTGGGTTCTGGGAGCCAATGCTCTCTGACTAGTCAGGGGCTGCTTAGCTGTTAAAGGGGCAGAGCCTGGGGTTTAGAGTCTCACAGCCATGGGATCTGCTCCCAGCTCTGCCACTGACTATGTGACTTTGGATAAGTTACTTAACGTCTCTGAACCTCAATGTCTTTGGGGTGTAATGGGGATACCCAACCCCCTTCACAGGGTTGCCATAAGGAGTCAATGAAATAACCAGTGTGAAATGTCTGGCGCTGGCCCTAACCATTGTGAGCCCCCAGAAAGCGGTGGCAGGTACTGTCTGTGTAATTCTATTGAGGGAGGCACAGCCTTATCGTGGAGGCTGTTTCTGGGGCTCTGTGAGGACAGCAGCTACAGCCCTGTACCTTCAAGCCCCCTCAAGGCCTCGCACCCTGGAGCAGGGAGACCTTACATGTTCCAGTGTGAGGAGGGCTGCCCTGCCTGCCTGATGGGATGTGATAGTGCCGCACAGGGGGGAAGTGCACAGGCTCTGCAGCCAGCCTGCTCGGTTCAAATCCCAGTCCTGCCACTGACCTGCTGTGTGACCTCAGGCCAGTCACCTCGCCTCTCTGAGTCTCACCTGTTTCATGTTTAAAATGGGGATGATGACAATAATAATTAGAGCCACCACATAGGATGTTAACAAAGATGAAATAAATGAATATACATAAAGCATCTAGACCTGCACTAAAAGGGCAACCACTTGGTACCTGTGGTTATTGAGCACTTGAAATGTGGCTAATCTAATTTGAGATGTGCCGTAAGAGGAAAACAACCACTAAATTTAGAAGGCTTAGTGCAAAAAAATAGCAAAACATCTCTCTAATAATTTTTTACGTTGATGACGTGTTGAAGTGATAATATTTTGGTTATACTGGGTTATATTAAACATATTATTAAAATTAATTGCACCTGTTTCTTTTTACTGTCTTTAAAGTGAAAGTGGCTACTAGCAAATGGAAGTTACATATGTGGCTTGCGTTAGATTTCTCTTGGTCGACGCGGATCTGGAACAACGCTAGGCATTCGGTCGGCAGGGGGTCTACTTCTGCTATTATTATTATTAGTTGTTGGGTTTGAGTACTGCGTTTACAGCTTCCTGTATGATCCTGTGAAGGTTATTTAACTTCTTTAAACCTCAGTTTTCCTCTCTGTAAAATGGGACAAATGGGATTAAATGAAATCGTGCCTGTAAAATGCTTGGCTGAGCTCCTGGCACGTAGGAAACACTCAGTCAGTGTTAGCTGTTATATTGTTGGCCTATGGGATCAAAGGTGAGGGTTCCCACAGTCACAGATGGGAGACGGGCTCATCTGGTACCCTCCAGGCAGTGCAGGAGGGGCTGAGCCAATGAAGCTCCCCGCCAATGGGACATGAGTGCTGAGTAAACTCTGCAGTTGAGCTGGAGGTTGTACTGTTTGGCCAGTTATATTAAGGGAAAGGTCAATAACACATTAATGGGATCAGTGGCCTCATTAATCTTCCTCTAATGAACAGCCATTCAAGCCAACCTGTCTTCCCCAGATCCTGGAAGACATTTTGTTTTGGCAGGAAACTCGCTGGGTAGAAACAACCTCGAATCTTATAAAAGTGATTTAGTGCCTTCGCTTGGAAAGGCATGCTGGGGACTGGATTCAGGACAGAAAAACTGAAACAGCAAAGTCACAGCAGATCTCTCCCTTGGGGCTCCAGATAGAAAAGCCAGAGCCGGCTGGGAGGGGATTTTGTTGAAGGTCAGGGGTGAAGGCAAGGCTTAACTCACTATGTCTGGCTGAACATTCTCACCTCTGAATCAACAAATTGTTGGCGATGCAGGAATTGGGATGGTCTTGAGGACCTGGAGGGATGGTGATGGGTGGTGGAGAAAACTGAGATGGGCGCGGGAAGCCCCGAGTCTGGTGGGCTCACCAGTGGTGTCGAGCTCTGTGACTGCAGGGATCTTGTAAATGGTGTTGGAGCAGAGGGGCCTTGCAGGAGGTGAAGAGGCGGTGGGACCTGAGAAGGTGCTGAGCTGGGGTGGGGATACAAGAGGAGGAATCTGGGGGAGGGTGGTCCCAGGTCCCTGGGAAATGGGTGGAGGCCGAGGAGGACCCTATCTCGGTGGTTTGACTTTGGACCCTCTCTTTCTCCTCTGCCCCAGTATCTCACCCTCAGCCCAAGGATGCTGCAGTCCAACCATCAGCATTTCGTTCCTTGGGGGTGAGTCTTCCTCTGGGCTCCAGGGATCTGTTTGAAGACACAGATGCCCCTGGGAGGCTGCTCCTTTCCGCTTGTCCATCAGCCCATCTACCTGTCCATCCACCACCCACTGAAGGGAAACAGAAATGAATACAACACGGAACCCACCTGCCCTCAAGGAACTCAGCATATAGGAGGGGAGAGCAGACGTCAATCCACGTGACTGTAGGTCGGGGTAGTCAGCGATCTGTGCCATGAGAAGGTTCACGTGGGGTTTCAGAGGACAGGCGGACTGCTTCCGTCTGTTGGGTGAGGCTGGGCTTTCTGGAGGCGGTGGCATTGAGATCAGGCCTCGGAAGAGACCTTAGAGATTGACAAGTCCAACTGTCCCTTTTTACAGGTGAGAAGATAGAGACTCAGAGAAAACACACAGTTCAGTGCGGCCATGCCAGCCAGGATGCGGGAGATTTGGAAATGCTTAGATGGGGAAAGGCATTCCAGCTGAGGAAACAGCTTCAGCAAAGTCCTGGGGAAAGGAAACTGGAGCATGGAGAAAAGGTCCTGGGCAGTTCAGTGTGACCAGAGGCTGGGGGTGTGTGGGATGGACACCGAGGCAGATGTTGTCCCTAAGGCCTTGGCCTTGGCTAAGTCAACAGAGCCTCTGGGTCGGGGGGGCAGTGGAGGTCCCAGAGGCTTAGGGAGAACCCTGGCCATGCTCTGCCCCCCCCCCACCCCCATAATACTGTGGGTTGTTCCTCCTTTCAGTAACCCCACAGAGCCGGGCAGACTCCTTGGAGGTGGCCCACCCACTTGCGATGCCCAGCTCAGGATGGAGGGAACCTAATTTGCTTCAGGTCCCCCGGGGCTCCCTGTGCTGGTCTGAGGCTCTGGGAATGGCAGGGTGACCATCTGAGAGGACCTTTTTGCAGCTGAGTCACTCCATCTCCCCAAGCCTCGGTTTCCTCCTCAGGTGGAGCAAGCAGGAACCCCAGCCTGCTCCCAGGGTTCTCTTGGACTCCAGGGAGCATGAGGTATGGAGTTCTACCAGTGAGGGGGAGCGGAAGGGATGCTCGTGTAATGATAATAGCTCACACCTACGGAGCTCATACTGAGCTCTCGCACTGTCCTCAGCACTTTCCGTGAATTCCCTCATTAGGCTTCAAGCAGCTCTGTGAGGTCGCCGTCATTGGTAGTTCTGTTTTGTAGGTGATGAAAGCTGAGGCCCAGAGAAGTGAAGTGACCTGCCCCAGGTCACACAGCTGGGCCAGGCGAAGGCAGCCTGGGTCTGCGTTCTCATCCTCGTGTGCACACACTGCCTGCTCTGTCACTGGGCTCAGTGCTGAGCCTGGAGAGCAGATGCCTGGAGAATCCTCCAGAGAGGCCCTCTGGGCAGCCTCTGGGCTAGGATGACACACACTCTCAGGGGTGGCAGTGACCTCTTTATTGTGTTGCTTGGGAAACAGGTCTAGACGGGCAGGGCACTTGCCCAAGGTCACTGTGACCTAATGGCTTAATGAACAGGTCCTAGTATCTGTCTGGAATGAGACAAAGTCAAGTCCAGCCCTCGCTCCCCACTTTTGAACCCACCAAGGTCATCCGTTCTGTGTCTTGAATGCCTCCTGTGAAGGGGATGACTTCCTGGGCAGCCTCTTTTTGGAGTAGCCTGGACTCTTACAAAACTCTTCCTCTGCTGACCCACAATCGTCCTTCTGTCTCTCCCACCGTGGAATTGGTATCATCTCCTGAGTCCACACAGATTATCCCAATAGACCGGCAGCTGCCCACAGGAAGTTATCACACCCCTCACTCTTCCATCTTTAGTTGGTCTCTGGACAGAGCAGTCCCAGGCCCTTCTGTCCCCAGCTGACGGGGTTTATGCCCCTTGCGCACCAAGAGCTCTGAGCTGGAGTGGATTGGGTGTTCTTCCTGACCTCCCTCCCCTTCCTGGCTGGGCTGGCGCATCCCACAGCGAGAACGACCCTGCAGGTAAGTGCTCTTTCAGCAAGATGACAGTCAGGAAAGATCGGCTGACTTTCCATAGAGCCAGGCCACAGGGATGGAATCTTCCACCCCTCCCATTCTCCTCCCCCACTGCCCTCCCCCCAGCCCCCAGGACTTAGAGTTCCTCCCCCTGACCCCTGCCCACCCTCAGCATGAGGTTGAGTAACTCACAAACTACAGGAGCACCTCCAAGAAGAGGCTGCAGAAGGGGCGGTGGTGATTAGGGGTTAAATTAGAGAATGGGCAATTTGCACATTCATCAGGACCTGTGCGCCTGTATTTGATTGACTGACAGGTTATGGATAACAGTTTTTGATAGGGACAGTGGCAGGCGTCAGACCTGGACACTCTCTGCTAGGTTTATTCTGATGGGAACAGGAAGAGACAATCCCCTTCCCTCTTTCAAAACTCATACTTCTGTTGATGCAACCTAAGGACACATGGGCTTTTTGGTACCTGCACAATCCCGTTGACTCAATTCATACTTAATGTAGAATAGAACCCCTAGGATGTTCCTTGACCCTGAGCCACATTGTTGCCCACTCCAGCTCTCCTTCTGTCAGTCATACCCTGTTGCTGTTGTCAAATCTGCTAGCACTGACAGGATGGACAGCATAGCCCTGCGGCTCACCACGTGGGACCTCTCTTGAGTCAAGCTGACAGTCATCGCACCAGGAGCTTTTGCCACCACGTCGCTCTCCCTCTTGCCCAGCCCCGCCCCACCCATCCTTCCCCACTGGGCCACCCTGAAGGAAGACCCACTGCTTCGAGGACCCAGCCTCCTCTTCTTGCCACCGTCATATGACCCACCTGGGCCTGAGCACGGGAACCACGAAGCAGAGGCAGGGGGTGAGACTGGGGACACTGCTCTTTTCACTCTGACATTTTCAGTTTATGAAAAATCTCACTTGATGCTCATTCTGTTGTTTGCCATCTTTTGAAGGGGAAGGGCCTAGTCCCTTCCTCCCTGGGCTGGATTCCTGATGAAATTCCCCATTTTTTCCCACACCAGCCCCTTCTTTACCAACTCTAGGACAGGGGCAATTGTGGAAAACCATAAATAAAAGCCCAGAGTTAGCCTTAGATTAGACCCATCTGGAAGAGTAAGGCCAGGACACGGGAAAGTGATCCTGCAGGGTCCACATGGAGATCAAACTTGACCCAGGGTGGATGGGTCCTCCTGCAATCTTCTCTCCAGGGCTCTCAGAGTGCGAGGCTTAATGTGGAGGCATCTCATGCTTCCCAGTCCCAACCGGGGAAAGAGGCTGCTACGAGATGGGAGTCTTGGCCGGGAGACCTCAGCCTCGGAGAGTTTAATTAGGGCGTTGGCATTTTATTGGAAGGTTAGAGTGATTTCCACTCCTGGAGACATTAGGATTCCCAACAAATTCTGTCAGTGCTTTATAGTTTGGAAATACAATATATATTTTATTGTGGGCTTTGGTATCTTCCTTTAAACAACTGCACAGCCTGATAAAGCAGAGACGCTAGTAAAGCAGAAGTGCAGAGGCAACAGCTAGGTCTTTATATATCGACACGGGGCTCTCGAGGAAGGTGTGGCCTCCCTCTCTGATGGGGAAAAAACAGATGCTTTGTTAACCTGTTGGACCACACAGGTAACTGAGAGTGTGTTTCTGAGAAATTCTTCCAGATCTGGGACCGCAGGGGGTGTCTGGGAGAGTCCCCTCCCTTTTGAGGGTTTATTTTGATTGACTTCAGCAGTTGTCTGTTGGGTTATCCAAATCTGCTAGCCCGGACAGAGTGGACATTTCCTATGTGTCAGGCCTGCAGGGGCCATTGAGATGAATAGGGCACCATCCTTGTGCCCTCATGGCTCACAGTCTGGAGGCCGGAGGCAAGCTGTGGAGCAATGAATGATAATGTCAGACAAGACAGAGGGCAAAGAAAGTCACAAGGGGTGGTGGCAGTGTAGATGAAAGAGGAATGGATTCTGCCAGGAGAGCATCTGGGAGGGTACCACAGAGAACATGACGTATGAGCAAGGCCTTGAAGTATGAAAAGATTTTAACTTTTATCCCCCTGGGGCTGCAAACTTACAGCACCTTCCATCTTCCTCATCTTAACTCAGTGTCTCTGCCGCCTGGGGTGTTCAGACCAGAAACCCTAGAGACTCATCACCCGCATCCCACCTGTCACCAAGTCCTATCGATCCTACTATCAAAATATATGTCAAATCTGTCCCCTTCTCTCCACCACCACTGCCACTGCTCTCTTGCCTGGATGCTGCAGTATCTTCTCAGTAGATATTGGTCATGTAGGGCTACCCAGTCTCTTTTCACTGTATTTTCCATAACAGATCCTGGTTCTCATCTGGGGGATGTACCTCTTCACCTTCTACGCATGTAATTCCAAGGAAGCTGGCCCCATCCCTAGCTCTAGGGGTAGAGCATGTGACCAAGGCCAGACCAATGGCTCCTTCCATTCCTCTGGCCAGCGATTGGTTCAGGGATGAGCACAAGACTGAGGTCAGACCATTCAAAGCCAATGAGACTCTATTCCAGAACTTGATTGTCTTATTAGTGAAGCAGACTCAACTCTTTCCTGGCTGTGCCTGGATAAGAGCAGGTGTGGGACTAGAGCTATGCCAGCCATCTTGCCCCCATCCAGCATGGTCTTGTGGGCAAATGGAGCCACCTAGGGGTAGATGAGACAAGAGATGGACAGAAAGAAACTGGGTCATGGCAACATTGTTTGAACCTTGATCAAGCCTTACCTGAATCCCCTCTCTATAACTGGGCTTTCAGCTACACTTATTATCAAATTCCGTTTTTCCATGAGCCACTTTGGGTTGGGTTTTCTGACATTTACAAAGGAATGATGTAGTTTCTTAGAATCTCCACACACTCTCTCCTCCTTCTCCACCCCCCAAAGTTTTTCACACTGTAGACTGTAAAACCCTTTAGTGACTGTCCAATGGCCTAAGGATAAAATCGCCAAATCCTTAACGTGACCCAAGAGGCCCAGCATGATTTGGATCCAGCCTCTTTCTCAGTCTCATTAGTTATCATCCAACCAGGCTAAAGTCTTCAGTTTTTCAAATATGCCAGCTTTTTTTTCTTTCCAGTTCAGAGCCTTCCCATACACTGTAACCTCTGCCTGGAACACTGTCTTAGCTCTCTCCCTGATGGGGTTTTGACTCATCCTATAGATCTCAGCTCAAAGAGGCCTGCTTTAAATGCCATTAGTCCCCGTTACATTTTCTCATAGCATCTGCTTTCATTCTTCATAGCGCTAACCCAATTTGCAGTTAGGTATGTACACATGTGTGTGTGTAGATGAATGTTTGTACACTCCATGAGGCCTGACGCCATGCCTGTCTTGCCCATCATGCAATCTCTTAGGCCTGGAAGAGTTCCTGCTACATTCTAGAGGCTCAGCAAATATTGTTTGACTGATGAGTGAAGAATAGGTGAGGATTGGGTTGGGTTGGGTGATCCTGCCTGAAATTATAACAGGAGCAGCAGTTCAGGGCCTGAACAGGCAGTGTGTAGTTGAGAAAATGTAAGAACCCTAGAGCAGGGGCCAGGTTAGAAAAAGTAGGCTAGGGCCAGACCACGAGGCCCTTAAGTACCTGAGATATTTGCTATTTAGTCTGTAAGCCAGTAATTTCCAAAGTCCTGCAAAATGCTCTGCAAAGGAAAAGACCAAGTGGAGCAGAAGTTACAGAAGCCTGAAAGCAGATGGGTGCTCTAGGACCCTCTGGGAGGGGCACAATACACATGATGGTTCCAAGGCTCTGACAAGTCCTGCGGTGGCACAATCATAGGTTAACTAAGTGTCAACCTCAAAAACTCTTCTTTTCCTCCCACAGCAGTTATAATTGTAAGATGAAATTTCCATGTTTCTGAGATAGGGGATTGTCTTACAATTGATACGCACGCGTAGCATAGGGTTCCTTTAAAGTCCAGGAAAATGGGTTATTTCATAGAGTTTTATTAATAGGGCTTCTTACAATTGACAATATCCTAGAATAGAGGCCATGTGGGCCATGACTTGCAGAAGTAACGGTCTATAGAAGCCACTTTTGAAGAAATGAGGGACAAATTGTAACTTGTGTTTTGGAGCAGGCATTCTTGCAGCAATATGAGTGGGTTGGGGGTGCCGAGCAGGGGTTAGAAGCCTGGAATCTGGAGCTCCCGCTGACAGGGCTGTGAAGTGAGGTGCTGACTCTTGGTGGGTGCAAATAGGAGAGTTTAATTAGGACGCTGGGGTATTGTTGAAAGGTTGAATCAGTTCCCCCCTGTGGAGGCCTCCTGTCTTCTCCTGTGAAAAAGACTCTAGAAGGTACCTATTGCTCTTTGTACAGCTGTCCAGAGATGTCTCTTGAGGGTGCCTGGGGACTGACGCTGGGCTCAGAGCCTTGGGGTGGGACCATGGCTCTTCTCCAGCTTCAGAACAGATCCAGGGCTGAGGCACGGCAGCTCTTCCCCTGGATAATTGCAAAGTCCTCCTCACTGATCTCCCTGCTCTGCCCTTGTCCCCCTGCAGTCTATTCTCAACCCCATAGCCCAAGAGATTTTTTAAAACGTGTAAGTCAAGTCACGTCATTACTCTGCTCAAAATCCTGGGATGACCCCCCATTTCACTCTGCGGAAAGCCTAGGTCCTCACTAGGGCCAAAAAGGCACTGCCTGACCTCATCCCCTGTGACTCTTGCTGCTCCAACAAGCTGCCTCAGGGTCTTTGCACTTACTGTTCCTTAACCTGGTGTCCACTCCCCAGAGGGCCATACGGCTAACTCCTGCACTTTTAAGTCTTGGCTCCAATGTCGCTTCTCAGTGGTGCTTTCTCTACCACCTACTGAAAATTACACCCCCATCACTCTGTGTCCCCCTTTCCTGCTCAACTGCTCTTCGTACCACTCTTGCACCTTCTAACACACTGTAGTGGGCAGAGTTCCAGAATGCCTGCAGACTCTGGCCCCCTGGCGTACATACACCTTTTCCCAGTTATTCAGTCCAATGTGGATCTAGATGCAGCTGTGAAGGGATTTTGCAGATGGAATTAAGGTCTCAAATCATTAGCTGACTTTAACAAAGGGAGATTATCCTCCAGGGGCCTAACCTGATTAGGTGAACCCTTCAAAGGGACTGGGTTCCCCTGGCGAGAGAGATTCAAAGCTTGAGGGGGTTTATCTTACATGTGTGAGTTCTCCATTGCTGGCTTTGAAGATGGAGGAGCCACACGGCTAGGACCCGAGAGTGACCTCTAAGAGCTAAGAGTAACCCCTACCGGCAGCCCGTGAAGAACTCAACGCCTCCAACATCCACACGACCTTGAAAGAGTACCCTGAGCTCCAGCTCCTGCGGGGAAAGCAGCCCGGCTAGCACCTTGATTTCCGCCACGCAAGACTCTGCGCAGAGGACCCAGCTGACCTGTACCTGGACTCCCAGCCCACGGAAACTGTGAGGTCATTTGTGTGCATTGTTTGAAGCCACCAAGTGTGTGGTTATTTGTTATACATCAATAGAAAACTAATACAATGAGATCCTACTATATAGCACAGGGAACTCTACTCGTTCTGTGGTGACCTAAATGGGAAGGAAATCCAAAAAAGAGGGGATATATGTATACGTATAGCTGACTCACTTTGCTGTACAGTAGAAACTAACTCAACATTGTAAAGCAACTATTCTCCAATAAAAATTAATTTTAAAAAAGAGATTTATAGTTTGGAGGTGAAACTCAAAAAACAAAATAAAATAAAATTGCATGTTTCCTCAAAAATACTAAAAAAAAAAAAGAAAAAAAAATACAACAAGCTACGTATTTCTTTTGTTTATTATCTGTCTCCCTTGATGGAATGGAAGCTCCAGAAGGTCAGGAATTTTGATCTGTTTTGTTTGCTGCTCTATCGTCAGCGCCCGGCACAGTGCCTGCCATATAGTAAATAGGTGCTCAGTAAATGCTGGTCGAATGAATGAATGGGAGTGGTCCCTGGCATAAGGACAGCCTTGCCTTCCAGGACGTCCCTATCCATAGCAGGAGATACTCCCCATCAGTAAATAACAAAGTGGAAATGGAGCAGGAGAGGTGAGTGTAGCTTGTCTGCTATAAATCCCGCCTGGCTGCCCAGCAACAACGATCTGTGTTTTCACAGCCCCAACAAAGCCTTCTCCTCTGAGAAGAGCATCATTGAGATATTAGTGCACACCTCGGGTAATTAAAGCCAGCTTGGCGCCCTCCAACCCTCCTGCACTCTCTGGGAGGTTGCCTGGGGAAGACTGGTCACCCCGTAGTCGCCCTGTGCTGAGAAGGAAGCCTCTCGAACACCTACCTGTCTAAGTAATTAACCTATTAAAATGAAAGTGATAAATCCTGGTGCCAAGGTGAGGCATGGGGCGGGGGGCAGGGTGCCTCTGCTGTGTTTCTTTCATTTCGATTTCAAAGCCCATGTCACCATTGCTTCATAGCCACAAGGATAATGAGTCTGGGTGCTGTCTGGCTCCCAGGGATTAGCCACAGTGTTGAGGTCTGTGATGAGGTTGCTGTTCCCCAAAAGCAGCAGCCCTGGTTTGAGACTAGCCGATGTTGCCCTCTGGTTGAAGTGGGTCAGGGTCTGGAGGGGTTTGGGGAGGATATTCTGGACCCCTCCTCTCAGATTTCTGTGTCTCCCCCCAGCTTCCCACTCTAGCTAGGAAGAGGTTGGAGCCTGAAGCCAGGATCTTAGAATTCTAGAACAGGAAAAGACCATAGAGATTCCTCATGATACAACTGGAGCCCTGAGGCCCAGAGAGGGCGAGAGATTTGCCTGAGGTCACACAGCAAGTCAAAGGCAGAACCAGTACTGGAACCCAGGCTCCTCCCACTGTGACCTCGCTCTGTCTCTGTGATAACCTCACTCCACAGAGGGAAACAAAATCTCCATTTCCAGCCCTCCAAGGGTCTGTTTACAGTGTCTGAGCCCAGGCCAGGCATGGAGAATGCAGTGAGAATCTGAATCCTGGGAGGGGGCTTAGATAGCATGAGCCCCGCAGACTCCAATTTACAGTTGAGGAAACTGAGGCCCAGAGAGAAGCAGCGCTGGCCCAAGGCCTTCTAGTGAGTCAGTGGTGAGAAGCCAGGATTTCCAGCTCCTGGTCAGGGCTCCCTCTCCTCACTCCCTCCAAATCATCTCTTCCTGTTAGGAAGGAGGTGGCCTTGCCTCAGGAGGCTTTGAAGGAGCTGGTGGGCAGGGAACACCAGGTGAAGGGACAGCCTGAATTAGCAGCGGAGGTGTGAATGGGCAGGTGTGTGCAGGAAGCAGGCAGAGGTTCAGCCGGGTGGACTGCAGGGCTCAGGAAGTGGGGGGGTGAGAGAGACCACAGGGCGGGCGCCTGGCGGGGGCACAGTCAGTATGTGTTGGAGGGGGGTGAGAGAGAGGAGATGTCGCTCCACGCTGGTCTGCTCCTGGCTGGCAGGAAAAAGTTCCTGTGGGGTTGGGCGGGGGGTGGGTGAGGCTACAGCCCCAGCTCCGCCCAGCATCGCCCCTCCCTCTCCTGTCCCATGGGTGCATTCCTCACACAAGGTACATGCCTAGTATTTGGGGGGGATGAGACGTGGGGCCCCCTCTGGCCTCTTCCTTCTAGTGCCAGGTTGTATTTCTCTCTCCTTTGCTGCTGACCACATGCCTGACATCAAGTGTGCATTCCCTGTGGAATTATTTTCCTTTTTTTCTCTCCTGGGAATGCTCACAATAGCCAGATGTTATTATTCCCATTTTAAAGAAGAGAAAACTGAGGTCCAGGGCCTCATCTTTGCTCAGAATGCACTGACCAATTTCTGGGAATGCAAACAGTGTTGAGTAATAGATGAATAAGCCCAAATGGTTTTAGTCCTGACAATAAGGGGAGGAAAAAAAAAAAAAGAAAAAAGAAAAGAAAAGAGAGTGAGACCAAATGATTTTCTTCAGGGAGAAGGAAATCTCATTTGGAGGCGCACTCTGTGCGGGGAAACCGGCGGTGATCTGTCCATCTCCATGTGGCTCCGGAATCGCTGCTGGCATTTCTAGTATGAAGCCGCCACGGGCCCCGCTTCCTATGATATCCTAATTAAAGGGCTGTTATTCATATGGGAGGTGCTGTGGTCCAGTGACAGTCCGGTGGCTGACAGTGTCCCCGGCCCCGCCCTGGAGAGCAGAGGTTGGAGGCTGGGAGGGGCTGGCAGCCAGCTCCCCGCTGTGTGCTTCTCTGCTTGCTGTCCACGCTCCCTGCCCATCACTGACATCATCCACTGCCCGCTGCCCCCTGCCCACCTCCAGGCCTGAGCTGTGGCACTGGGGAGTGTCAGTCCCCTGGGATGGGCATGGGGGCCTCTGTTACTGTGAGGCAGGAGGTGGGGTGGGGATCCTGGAGAAGGGCTTCCAGGAGCTCCACAGGGTGGAGAGACAGGGAAGGAGCGGGACAGACTGCAGAGAGGAAGGAAGGAAAGGGACAGGAGCTGAGGCCCCCCTGACCCAGGTGCCAGGCCAGGGCTCCTTCTGTCCTTCATCCCATGGACCCACACGTCAATCTGTTGAGGTAGGTACCATGATGAATTGTTTCCCCGTGATTCAGTTTCCCCACCTGCAAAGTGAGAGTGGGCTGAGCAGATTCTGGGGGCCTGAATGAGACGAAAGAGGGAGGAAAAGGGGACGGGAATGAGGGTGGACGGAGAGGAAAAGGGGGAAGGAGAGGTTGCAGGTGGAGGGGAGAGCGGCAGCAGCTGGAGTGCCATCCTTGAGGGAGTGGGGGCTTCAGCTGACACAGGCAGACTTCTGGGGAAGCCAGGGAGTTCTGAGCGCTCTTCCCACAGCCAGGAATCAGGGGAGGAGGGCTGCTGCCCCCATTTTACAGATGTGGAGATTGAGGCTCCGAGGGGTTATAAAACATGCTCAGGGTCACACAGTTGACTAGGGGCAGAGCCAGAATTCAACCCCATCCAGTATTGCCTGATTCTAGATTCTAATTCTTTTCTTACACCCAGTCCCGGGGAAGATACCAACACCTGCCAAGGGGCTCTTCCCAGCCCTCACTTTCTGCCCCCAGACTCCCTTCCATCCCTAGACCCAGAGGTTAGAAGGGAACAGGTTTGGGACTTCATTCTACTGGGAAAAGACACCAGAGCAGAGACACGATGGGCCCAGTGTGAGGGTTTGTAAGGGGAGGATGGAGAGGGGTAAGTGGGGAATGACTCTGAGAGTCATTATCCCCAAGGGCTACCCCCTGGGGGGCCTCAGAATTAGAGGTCTCACCCCCTTAGTCTCTATTCATTCTCAGAACAGAAGTGAAGAGATGAAAGAAGTGGCCCTGAGGGGAAAGCTGGGGATCAAGGGGTCTCTCTTTCACCCCTGCAGAAATACAGAAGGACTCCTGAGATCAGCCCCTCCATGGCCCCCCGGCTCAGGCCTTGGGTCTGAGGAGGTGGCCTACAGTACGGTCAAGGGTTGAAGGGGAGACTGGGGTATGATCCTGGCTCTTGTCTACCTTTAACTCTTGGGCCTCAGTTTTCTCATCTGAAAATGGGCCTTATAGGCTCTGCTCTTATGATCTCAAAGAATGGCTGTGAGGACCCCAGGAAGTGATGGCTAGAAGGAGGACCAGTGATGTATTTTGCAGGACCCAGTGCAAAATGAAAATGTAAGCCTCTTGGTAAGGAATTATTAAAGAATTTCAAGACAGCAACAGCAGAGCATTAAACCAAGCCTGGGTCCTGCTGACTACACGGGTCTCCTGAGCATGAAGCTGGCTCGGGTTAGAAGAAGTGAGGAACGGCAGGAGGCCCCTGCTCCCACCTGATGCCTGGGCTCTGGGTTGGCTTCACATGGAAGCCAGATCTTCAGCGGTAGATTCTGGGTAAGACTGGTGGATGGTGGGAACAATGGGTAATCTGGGGGTGCAGAGCTGAGGAAGGAGGCGATGGTGCAGGTGTGAGCACAAGCCCATCGTCCCCACACTCTCCTGGAGAGAGTCCATCCTTTTGTCTGCCCCAGGCCTGCCTCTGAGCGAGCAGGGCCAGGGTCTCCCTTGAGAAGACTGCAGCTAGCTGATGTGCCTCGATTATAGCCATGAGAGACAGAGACCCTGAGCCGGAGACTCAGGTAAGCCATTCCTGGGCTCCTGGACCATAAAAACTGTGAGCTGTGTTGTTTTTAGCTGCTAACTTTTAGGGTAATTACTAATACATCCCATGATAGTAATAACAACAGGGCTCACTCATCTATTCATGACCTTAGTCCTTACACATCCATCCATCCATCCATCCATCTATCCACTCATTCATTCACTCACTCACTGAACCAACAACCGTCGATTAAGCATCCACCATATATCAGGCACTAGGGTCATGTTACCATGAATGCTTGACTTGTGAGCACTTTACAGTTTATGCTATTTACTCTCAGAGCTCAGCAGAAGTGGCTCGTGAGGCCCTCGGGACCCACCCCTCTGACTTAGGCCAAGGCCAGCTCATTGCTTTGTCTTCCTCCACAGCAGCTGGAGATGCCAAGCTCAGCCTGCAACACTCACTCCTGGCCTGTTTGGTCCCCATGCACCAGGGCAGGGTCAGTTCAAGCCCAGCACGACCAGGAAGGTTGGAGTGGTTGGTTTCTGAGCCTCAAGTCCCCCAAAATTTAAGGGTGAGAATCAGAACCTTCTAGGCCACTGGACAGAAGAGGCAGCTATAGCCCCTCTCCTATGCATGGGAGTGTCTTTCCCGGACTCTCATTCCTGGGTCCAGGGCCTTGGAGAGTTGTGATGGCGTGAGGGGGTTCTTCCCATCTGTCTGAAGCCCTTAGATGTGGAGGAGAGGGCACTGGTCTGGTCCAGTCCCATTCCTGACCCACTCTGACCCGGACAGGAGAGGAGGTCAGGTCAAGAGGCTGTCAGTTAAGATGCTTTAGTCAGCAGGCAGAGGAAGACCCAACTACTACAGGCATAAACAGTAAACAAAATGTGTTATCTCATGAGATAAGATGTGTCCGGAGGTGGGATGCTTAATTCTGTGACTCAATAATATCACCCACCTATGGCCATGATTCTTTCCTTTCCTTGCTCTGCCATCCTCAGAATGGGCCATTCCCTCATGGTCATGAGGTGGTTGCGACTGCTCCAAGCATCACAGCCTCACACAGCTGCAACCAGAGGCAGAAAATGACCTGATTCCTGATGCTCATTACTTTTTAAGAGTAAGGGAACCTTTCCCAGAATTTCCCAGCAGAATTCCTTTCTTGTTTTGCTGGCCAGAATTGCACCACATGCCCTCTTGTTCCCCAACAAAGCAAGGTCACTGGGGTTGCTGGGACTGGCTTAGACCAATTGTGATTCCCTCCCTGGGGCTGGGACAGGTCCAGTCTTTTCTGGCCTCTAAACAACACTGAGCTCTGTCAGCAAGGAAAGTCCACGCTGCCCCTCCCATTCCCACGCTGGGCTTCAGCTGTCAGGAACCCTCTCCTAACTCCATGCCCGGGCGCCTGCCCTCCGGGCAGCCAAGGACAGGCAAGTATCAGAGTTCCCCTGAGACAGAGGGCCCAGTGTGGGCCAGAGTCCTGGGCTGACGCAGAACTGTGTCGCTGTCCAGCCCCCAAGTCCCTGGGCGGCTGAGGTCAGCGCTTCCCCAGCCCCAACCTGAACTCACTCCTGCTAAGACTCACATCACATTTACCAGCTCTGTCCTAAAATCGTTACGTAGGTTAGTGATTCTTCCAGCAACTGTAGAGGCGGTGCTGTTGTCACCCTTCTTTATCAGAGAAGTGGGTGGGGACAAGAAGGTAGACCACTCAGCTAGGACTTGGTGGAGCTGGGATATGAACCCAGGCAGTCTGACTAGCAGAATCTACCCTTTTAATGGCAGCCTTACTGCCTCCAATCCTGGCTCTGTCCCCTCAGTGCAGGTCCTGTAACCGCAGACCTTCTGGGCTGGATGGGGCCTTAGAGGCTGATGAGGCAGTGGGGCAGGTGAGGAGCTCTGGGTAGAGGGCTCGGCTGCTTATCTCCTGGTGGCCTTGGGAAAGTCACATGGCCTCTCTGAACCTCTGTTTCTCAGATATGAAAGGGAAATTACAGATACACCAAAGGGATGTTGTGAGAAGTAGACATAATATATGTAGGTAGTAGTAGGTACTCAACTAGCCTCTGCTCGGTAAATAATAGCTATTGCTCTATGAGGCCAGATAGAACTGGGATTAAATTCCATCTCCCAGATTTATGGGCTATGTGTCCTTAGGCTAATCACTTTACATCTCTGATCCTTTAGTGTCTTTATCTGTAAATTGGTGATAATACTGTTGACATTATAAGGCATTATATTAGGGTTCGTAATGAGATAATGCCAATGAAAGCACTTTGTAAACTGTAAAGCACTTCTCAAATGTGCGGTGTTATGGTGATCTCCTGCTGACCGGTCACCTCTTTTCTGCTTGGGTCCCTTCAGGATCACTTCCTCTCACAGCACGCAGCCACCTGCTTCTCTGTCCTTGCTGCTCCCTGCAGGTGTTTGCCAAGGGTCCCGTTGGATGCCATCTGTCCATGCAACCATCCATGACTCATTCAGGAAACACACATACCTGGTGATGGAGGAGGTCTGATAGAGCAAACGTCGAGACTCTGGTCTTGGAGTTGGCCATCTTGTGGGAGAGACAGTTGTTAACCCAATGACCATACAAATAAATATATTATTACAAACTGTGAAAAGTGCATGAAGATGTACAGCGAGCTAGAGAAACTCACAACAGGGGTGCAGTTAGGCAGGAAGATCATGGCAGGCTTCCCTGAGGAGGTGACATACACCATTCATGCGGTAGACTTGCTGTGATGAGTGTGGGGCACGCAGGCTGGATCCAAGACTCCCTCTTGTCCCTGTAGACTAAGGGCTGTGTTCCCGCCATCCCTGGGCACCATGGACCTTCCCGTAATGGCCAGACCAGGCAAGGCTCCAAACCTCTTCGCCTTGCAACCCCAAGTCTGGGATGGGTCCTTGAGCTCTCCTGGGCCTTGCCCGGGAAAGCCAGAATATCAGCCAGTGACTTGGAAGCAAAATTTCCTCTTGCTCTGGGAGGAAGTCTCCCCCCCCCCTTCACATGAATGTATGCATGGGCTGAGCCTCAGTTTTCCCTCCTGTCAAATGGGGTAAGAATTCCTGTCCCATACACTTCTCAGGTGAGAACAAGGAACCTAGCGCTGGAGGTGCTTTGCAAAGCCTAAGAAGTGTCTGCTCACGTCTGAATCTTCTTTACCCCCCTCCTTTTCACTGGGCACCCACCCCCTCCTCCCTTCTTTCCTTCACTTCCCAAACTCCCTTGTTTTACAGAACTGAGAATGTGGGCATAGGGGATTAAGCCCTTGGTCCTGCAGCTGGTTGGCAAGTTGGGGCTGTCTGGTCCCAGAGCCCAGGTCCCCATTCTGGGCCTTTCCCAGAGCTGGGGCTTGGGGCTTGTTCTCAAGAGAATGGGAGGGTGGAAAAGGGGTGAAGGGTGGACAAACTGCAGAGACAGTGGGGGCTGCCCCCTCTGCCTGGAACCCGCTTCCCCAGACAGGCACATGACTTGCTCTCCACTTCCTACAGATCTCTGCCCAGATGTCTCCTGCCCAGCAAGTCTTTCCTGACCACTGCTAGGAAACGGGAACGCACCCTGTGCTACCTCTCCCCCTGACTTAGTCCATGAATAAAGGACTCTCATCACCGTCTGACCTGTATATTGACTCGTTAACGTGGTTATTGTCTGTCTCCCGTGATTGGAATGTAAACTCCAGGAGAGCTGGGCTTGTTATCTGTTTTGTTCGTTGCTGTATCTCTAGTGCCTGGAATGTTATCTGGCACATAGTAGGTGCTCAACATATAATGGTTGGATAAATGGGTGAATGAAGGGATGGATGGGGAGAAGGGTGGAAAGACCCATGCAGGGATTTGAACTCTGGTCTTGCTGAGGGAAGGAGGAGGCCAAGTCCAGGGAATCCTGCAGCTACCATTACTGGTAAATCCATGGGTGGGGAAGGAACTCAGACTCGGCCGTCACTCTTGCCAGGCCCCCTCCTGGGCACAGAGTCTTGTCCCAAGCATGCTCAAACCTCTCCTCATAGATGGTTCATGAGAACTTTAAACTGCAGGAGCAACAGGTTAAGAGCCAGACAGACCCAGGTCAAATCCTACCTCTGTGGCTTCCTTGCTATATGACTTTGGGTAAAGTGACTTGGCTCTCTGAGCCTCTAGTTCCTCACCTGTAAAATGGGTACAATCTCAAGTCTGAGTGGAGAGCGTTGTTGTGAGGACTAAGTGTGATAGTCCACTTAGAGTGGTTAGCCTGGCTTGTGAGAAAGGCTTAATCAAAAAATCTGAAACAGGGGCGTCCCTGGTGGCGCGGTGGTTGAGAGTCCGCCTGCCGATGCAGGGGATGCGGGTTTGCGCCCCGGTCCGGGAGGATCCCACGTGCCGCGGAGCGGCTGGGCCCGTGAGCCGTGGCCGCTGAACCTGCGCGTCTGGAGCCTGTGCTCCGCGATGGGGGAGGCCGCAACAGTGAGAGGCCCGCGTATCGCAAAAAAAAATAAAATAAAAAAAATTAAAACAAATAAGCAGTTTACTAAGTGTTTACCGTGGGCTAGGTATGGTGCTAAGTGCTTATGTGCACTTAATTCTCACACCCACTCTCTGGGGTAGGTACTAACACTATTCCCATTTTAAAGATGAGAAAATTGAGGCACTGAGATGTTGCGTTATTCACTCAAGAGCGCAGAGCTAGTGAATGGCAGAGTGGGGACCGAAACATCTAAAGCAAAACAAAACGGAGGCAGCAGAGAACAGATGTGATTATGGAACCATGAAAAGCATGCTGGGCTGGGGCCAGGAGAGTGGGCACTGGGTCCCTAACTTTTTGGGTGACCTGGACTACTCACTTGGCCAGGTGCTGAGGAAGCCCAGGGGAGGACAGCCTCTCACTGAAGGGGTCTGGGGAGCAGGGCCTTGAGATGAGAGAAGTTCTGTGTTGTTCTGTTTCTAGGAGCTTTTGCGGGGTGGGGGAGGAAGCTTGTGGTTTTGAAATCAACACTTGCCCGTCTTAGAAAACATGGAAATGACTTAAAAGTATAAAGAAGTAAATAAAAATGATCTGAAATTTCCCTACCCGGAATATCCACTGTTAACAGTTAAAAATGATCTGAAATTTCCCTACCCGGAATATCCACTGTTAGCAGTTCAGTGCATTTAATTTATTTGTTCAACAGTGTTTATTGAGCACCTCCCATCAGCCAGACCCTTCTGGGCTCTGGGATCAGTGTGAGAACGAGACAGTCCCTGTCCTCTTGGATCTGACACTTAGCGGCAAAGCTGACCTGGGCAGCCTTTATGGTTGAGGTGCTGTGAGGGGAAGGACAGGGAGAGGGTGGGGTTAGATGTAGACACACGAAATCAGGACTTTACTAACTAAAAGATTTTCTATTCTGCGTTCTCCACTAATTATTAAGTGTGACTGTTTTTAATCGAGAAAATTGTAAAATACAGCCATGGGTGGAGAGGGGACACAGGCAGAGGGGCCAGCAGGAGCAAAGGCATGGCAACCCTTTGCCTTTGGGCCAGGCCCTGGGATAGGTGTCTGATTCCCCCACAGGAACTCTCTGACCTAGTTTCTTGTTCCTTCTGGGTGTTTGTGTCTATCAGGGCCTGGACTCAGCCTTACCCCACCCCTTGCGGCCCAAATCCTGAGGCAGTGTGAGTCATCCAGGGGGACATCTAAAAGTCAGCCTTCCAAGTCACCCTGGCCTCCTGCCTTGCTCAGCTCAGAGTGGGCAGGGGCTCTACTGAGGCTGCACAGCAAGGCAAGGCCATGGCCATGGCCAAGTTTAGAGGCCAGGCTTCTTATATCCTGTGTTCTCTTTCTGCTGCCACCCAGGTCTGTCCTAAGCCAGGGTCTGGAGACAGGCTAAGTCCAGCTGGCTGGAGGGATTCTGGCCAGTCCCATGACCCCTCCCTTTCCTTCCCCACCATGATCAAGCTTGCTGGAGGAGCGGCATCTTTACCAACAGCCTCTCCTGATACCTCCTAGGTGCCACGGTGATGTCAGAGCACACAAGAGAGGACAATGGCTCTGCCCCAGGAGGGCAACATGGTGACTGTTTATCTCTCAGGGCTGCCCCTCAGCCCAAGAAACATGGAGGGGTCACCTCGGCTGACCCGGGTTGGTGGCTCCAAGACGGGACAATGTCCAGGCTGGAGTTGGGACTATGAGGTCACCTGGTACCTAGTGTCCCCTCCCCCACCGGTGAGCTGGCCCAGGCATGGAGTGGGGCTATGAGACAAGGTTCTCTTTCTTTCTGACCAGGTCAGGGGAGGATGCAAAGCCCCTCTGGGTAAAACATATACACACACTGCCATGTGCATGTGTGTTAGGACAGCACATGTACACACCCACTTATGTGCACAGACCATGCCCTGCATGGAGGGAGGCGAGGACCGTGCTTTGTTCACCGCTTTGTTCCCACTGCTAGAACAGTGCCTGGTGCAAAGAAGGTGCTGGCTAAACATCTGCCCGATGATGACTAAGTGGATGATTAAATGAAAGGATTTACTTGTGGGCACCGGTGATATGTACATGCAGGTGTGTGAGGAAGCACCAGCATCCATCCCAAAGCATACATTAGGCTCCTACATATACCCATGGACACCGGCACATAAACGGGTGCACAAAGACGGGGGAACACAGGTATGTGCCAGTTGCCCTAGTTGATGTGCACATCTGTGTGTGCATGTGCATTTGAACCCATGGGTATGTGGGCTCGTACCAGCACACACAGGGAGACTCACATATGCATAGCCACACCTCTGGTGCATGTGCATGTGGATGTGCACGCACACACACATTTGTAAAATTTAAGAATATTCGACAAGATTCAGCATGCTTCTTGTTCAGATTCCTGTGCTAAGTGCTGGCCGGGCTCAGGGATGGAGAGTTTGGAGGTGGACCAGCTTGGGCTCTGCCCTC
>RJWK010036819.1:0-21528 GCA_004363435.1 Platanista minor | reverse complement strand
CAACCCCCAGAGGCGCCTGCAGGCCTGGAGGGGATACTGGGGTCACAGCCTCCACCACTGACATCACCATATGGGGACACACCCGGGACCTGGTTTTATAAGATAATGTACTCATTTCCCCCTCCAGGGAAAGTGTGTATCCCGAGACAAAGGACTTGTCTTTCTTTTCATAGATGGGTGTATTCTCAGGGCCAAGAACAGTGAGTAGCACTTAGGAGGCTCTTAATGAGTGAGGGCCGACGGGGTAGAGGGCTCTGGTCCGTCCAGGCCCGTCCCAGTCCCTGGTGACTGGAGGGCAAAGCCCACGTCTGCAGGGCTCTTGGGGTCGTGACCCTCCTGCCTCTGGCCCACGGTGACTCTAGAATGTCCTGCCAGGGGACGGCAGTGCCCTCCTCTTGGAAAGCCTAGGGGAGAGGTGCCTGAAAGCACTGCTCTGCGGGTCCCCTCCGACGGGGATGGTTAGACGCGGCTTCTGGGCGACACCCCACTCTTCCGCTCCATGCCCTCCGCTGCCTGAAGCTGGGGGCTCCGACGGTGACACCTGCTGACGGACACGGCTACTCCCCCTTCTCAGCACACAGGTTACCGAGCACCTGCTGTGTGCAGGCCGTCTGCGCCCTGAGATGTTGCCGGGACCCTGCGAGCCCATTGACAGCCTTCTGGTCAAGGCCCAGCTCATGTCGTTTCCCGACTGGGAAAGAGCCCGGCCCCTCCGAAACCCGAGGTGCCTGTCCACACTGCTCACGGATGTGCTGAGAGCCCATGTGCTGGACCCGGCGGGTGGCCTCTGGCGGCTCTGATGGAGCACACAGCCCTGGAGCGCATCTGTTTGCTTGGGCTTCCTTTGCCCTTTTTAGAGGAAGAAACAGAAACGTTATGGTGAACAGGCTTCCTGAGCCCGGGGTGGGATGGGGGCGGGAGCCCAGGAAGGGGGAAAGTCCTGGGGGCTGGACCGCTGCTCCCGCGGAGCCTGAGGCCTGGTGCCCGTCAGGCGGACCAGGCTGCGGCTGCGTTCTGGCTCCGGGTCTGGCTCTTGCCCCTAAGCCTGGTGCTCTCTGGAGCCCGGCTGCTGCCCGCTGCCCCTGGGCTGTCTGCGGGGCTTGACTCCTTGGGGTGTCACCAGCTGCACAAGGAGGCCGCTTTGGGGCCAGGGGTGCCGGGGCGTGGACCCCCAGTGCAAAGGTGGCACAGTGCTGGGGGGCCACCCTGAACACCCTGCGTGGCTGCCAGCATCTGAAGGACAAGCCTGGAGCGAGGGCGGGGGCCTGGGGACCAGTTTCATCGGGCCGAGTGGGCCCTGGGAGGCGAGGCGGGGACCCCAGCGAGGAGAGTCTGCAGGCGGGAGGCCTGGGCTCGACGTGCCCTTTGGACGGCAGAGCAGGCGCCATGGAACCCTGCAGACCACGCCCCACCCCGGCTGCCAAACTTCTGAGCGGGTCCCTGGGAGGCCCAGCTGTGAGGGGTTGTCCCGGGGCTGAGGTCCCTGTCCCTGTCACTGTCCACACTGGCCCCTCCATGTGACATGTGACAGAGGGGCTTGAGCCAACGGATCCGAGCGATTTATCTTTTGAAAAATGGAGAAGAGGGAAAACGCAAGTCACTGCCACTGGGCACAGGGACATTGGAGCTCGTTACGTTTGTCTCTGGTTTATCGTCACAGACGGGGCCGCCCAGGATCCACCAGGTCAGCGTCCAGGTCCTGCGTGACTGGGGAGAGTCCTGCTCTCATCTTTCCGGGACCAGAGACAGGTCAGTGTCACCGCCCAAGAACATTGGCCACCGAAGGGAAGGGGGCCGCGTCTAGAGGCTCCTATGAGGACACGGCATTTAAAATTCCCTGCAAAGTGCCGCATAAACACCCAGAAACTAGCCCTTCAGTTCAGCGCTGGATGTTGGGAAATGCAGTGCCAGCACCTTCGTTCACCTTTGAGAGACTCTGTGCCCAGGTGGGAGGTGGGCTGCGGTCTGACTGAGCAGGTGGACACACGCGTGCCCCCGGAGGGAGGGACCATGGCTGCCAGGCCCTCGGGCGGGTGGGCGGTCTGCTTGTTCCCTCCCGTCCTCACGTCTGATACGTTCACGCGTGTGCCTGCATGTAAATCCCGTGCCACGTGGCGATGTGGCTGTGACCACAGACACGCCACGAAGCCCAGCCGTGCAAGAACACGGAACAACGGCTTTGCTGGTGAGTAGACTTCTGCACTGGAGAAAGAAACCCTCCCAGGAAGAGGAGGGGATGCTCTGGGTTGGGGAGGCAGGTGGGACGCCTCCTCAGGACCAGGTGGAGCCCTTTCCGGAGCGTTCCGCACACAGACCACTATGGCTAAGTAAACAGGAGAATGCAGGAAGGCATGTCCTGTCCCAAAGGTCCGACTTCGGTGTTCCTGGGTTTCGCTGTCAGCTCAAGTTAGTTGTGTTTTCAAGGAAGTTATGACGGAGACACCTCCCTCTGTGAGTCCGTCTGTCTGTCTTTGTTTCACCTTTAGGACGTTTTCCTTCTGCTCGTCCAGCTTCACCAGCTACTGACCCTGACGGACGGAGCATAGAGAGAGAGTCAGCCACACACACACACACACACACACACACACACACACACAGAAACACACATACCCCAGAACTGGATGCACACGCCGTGGGTAGTGAGGGATTCTCTCCAAAGTTGCTGCATCTTCCAGAACGCCACACTTGTCCGTCCTTCCAGCTGTAGGTGACACATCTGTCTCCTCTGTCCTCCAGCTGGACGAGCAGAGACTTTAGTCTGACATTGCTCTGGACCAGCCTTGAGCCTCCTGCCAGAGGAGGCCGGCCTGCCCGCCCTCTGTGGCCGAGTGTCTGTCTCCCACGTGGATGGGACCCTGGAATCGGACTCCTGCCCCAGCATCTTACAGCATATGCCGCTAAGCGACGGGGAAATCGCTTATTTAAGCTACGAAGTGAGGTGCCGGGGTGAGGGCCAAGCTGCTGTCTGTGTAGCATCTTTACTTCCCTGGCATTTGGCAACCTCGCAGGGCTCTCACGCTCCGTCTGACCATGACTCCCCCTGCCCTGTCCCCACAGTACAGCGCTGCGCACATCACCGTCCTGACCGAATCCACCTCCGGGAACAGTGGCCGGCAGATGCCCTGCTGTGTCCATGTCTGTGACCGGTGCTTGGCCTTGGCCAGGACCAGACTCAGGACTCAGAGCGGCGGGCTCTCCCTGGTCACCTGGGAGGAACTTGCCTGTTAGCTTATGGCTTTAAGGGCTTTCGTTGTGCTTTTTACCGCTGAATGCATTTTTAAGATAACAGGCTAGCCTGCATTTAGAGAGCTTTCTGAGGGTGTCTGTGTAAATTAAGGGAGATAAATCATTGTAAGTTATCATTTAACGGCTCTGGAAGGAGCCTGGCCTCTGCTGGGATGGCAGGCCCAGGCCTGTCCCCTTGGGACTAACTGCCTGCCTGGGAAGCATCAGATTAGGAGGTGTAAAGAGGTGCCTTTGGAACATGTATTTTCTTCAAACTCCCCTTTGCCCTGTAGTTTGCTCCACTCCACCTGAAATGCTGTGGGGCACCCAGGACCGGGAAGCAGAGGCCACATCTACTGGCTGAGAATACACCGCCGTCCCCTGGCTCCCTGTTCATCCAGGTGATGGTGGTGGCGAAAGCGGCTCGTCTGAACCCGGAATTTGCTATTTCCTTGAGAAAGTTGACGGGGTAGCTCCCCTGCACCCTCGCTGTGTGAATGGGGCTGGTGGGCCCCTGGCCACCACCTCGGGTGGTCCTGACCCAGTGGTGTCATTGTTTGCTCCTGTCTCTTTGGTGTCAATCTTATCTCGCCAGTTTCCTAGAGGATAACAGTCATGAGGAACTCTTGTGGATTATTTAGCAAGTCCTCTGAAGTTGCTCCATGGTGAATCAATGGGTGACCAGACATCGATAAAACCCATATCTTTGTGTTTCTGGTCAAGACTTTGTCCACTCAGTGCAGATGTGGAATCGCCCCTGGACGGGAAGCCACCAGGGGGCTGGAATTCCCTCATGCTCTGGTCACTCCTCAATTAAGGATGGACTCAAAGTCAGACTCTAGTGGGTGCCCGACCTTGTGGGGGCCTCGGGCGAGCGTCTCACCATCTGGCGACCCTGCTCCCCATCCTAACTCAGGCGTAACCACGGGAAGTGCCTCCCCAGGAGGGCCCGGCCCGAAGCGGGGTGCACTGGATGCTGGGAGTTGCAGCGTTGTCATCCTGCTGCTCCGTATTGTCTTTCTTGTTTTATTCTGAGGGCTGTTTACACAGTCCTACCCAGCAGTTTCTTCTGCATTTATCTGCCTGCATCTCTAGCAACTTGTTCCCATCCGTTGAGCCAAGGAGCAGCCTCCTCTCACGGGGCTCTGCCCACAGCCTTCCCTGGTCCCTCTTCTGCAGGGATACCACAAATGGGCATTGCTCCCATTTCATCCTCTCCTTGGTTTGAACCTGTTTTCAGATATTCAAGTCTCCCAGCAGACGTCTGTGCTTCGTCGTTTCCTTTGCCCCCTCTTTGGCCTCCCACCCATCCTCCTTCTGACTCTCTGCCCAGGGACACTCCAGGGCAGCGGCTGCCACCTGTAAACCAACATCAGCTCACAGTGTGCGACTGAAAAGACAAGTCAGATAAGCTGCCAACGCACTTAAGGCCAGAGAACGTCCAGGATTCGGGCATCCGGCTCTCCCGGAAGCCAGAGGCCAGGCCGCTCGGGGTCTGTATTGACGGCGGGACGGAGGGAGGTAGTGGAGGTGGCATTGGCAGGTGTGACCGGCTCTCCAGTTGCCACCACCCCGCGTGGGCCTCCCTGCCCAGCACCTGGAAGCATCAGCTCTGTGACAGAGCGAGGAAAGCTGAGCATGAAGTTGGAGAAGCTCAGGCTGGGTTCGGAGCGCGAGCGCTGCCCGACTGCGCACTGGCCCCCAGCCTGGACCCGCTTCCTTTACGGGGCGACTGAGAGCAAGTGACCGGAGCGCGGACAGAAGTGCTTGGTGACGTGGGCCACCCTCGTGGGTCCCCGCGTGGTCACACCAGCGTCTGTCCTTACGCCTCCTCCTCTGACCCCTGCGTGTCACAACTCTGCTCATGGGTCTTGGAGGCCGAGCCTCTCTTGCCGTGTGGGTGGCCCGCCGGGAGGAGGGTGAGGCCCGCGAAGGACCGGCTTTCCTGCCGCAGGGCTCGCGGGTGGCTCCTGCACGTCGGCCCTTGCCGCCAGCTCCCACTGCAAAGGGACTCCCACACCCACATGCCACCGCAGCTGGCACGGCCCCAGCATCAACAGAGGGTGTGTTTGCCTTGTTAATCACCGATATGAAAACACACGGCCTCTGTCTCTGTTGTTCCGTGCCTGGTTCACACCCTGTATAATTTCATACTGTTCCTACAGCCCTGACATGCCCTAAGCTACAACTGACATTGATTCACTGACTTCTAAAGTGTGTTATCTGCTGTCTGTGTCTGCACGGAGTTCCCGGAGAGCTGCCCGGGCGGTGACTTAGGATGGGAGAGCGGTGCAGGGGAGAGCGGGTGAGGGCCAGTGACTTAGGGGCTTCTGCCGGACCACGTGTGGGTCCGATCCTCTTGTTGATTTCTGTGGGAGCCACTCGTGCCAATTTCTAGCTAAATCCTTGCCTTTGTTTCCTAAGTCAGATAAATTCCATTAGAATTAGGTGATTCTATGTCCCCTTTATAAGGCAAGCCCTTTACACGGGAGTCATTATGACAGCACGCTTGACAAAAACACATGTGGTCTGGAGACAGTCCCTGCAGAGCTGGAACTCCTGCAAATGGGAACATTTGTTGGTGAAAAGGCAGGTACGTCACCACGAGCACACAAGGTCCTTGAGAAAAAGTCCAGCGTGAAGGGTCTCTGAGCACGCGTGCATCAGTGCAGGAGTCAAATGTTGGCTGAAGAAAATAAAACCACGTGACATATGTGCAAAAAAGTTTTTAAAGTTCTTAGGTTTAAAAATGTAGCACAATTTGCTAAATTTCTAATTGAAACTAATGTTCGTAACTTCTCTTTGAGTTAAAGGTTTTAGCGATAACTCATTTCCTTAATTCCAAGTCATGTTTCACCCGCCCATTTAACACGTTTGAGTTACGTCTGGAGCAGCACCGTCTGAGAGGTGGCTGGTGCTCACTGAACGCATTTCCCAGCCACCGTGCAGGTGTCCTGGGCCCGGAAAGTGGGAGCAAACGTGCCCTGGGTCCTTTCCAGGCTGAGGCAGCTCAGGCTCCTGGGCCAGCCCTTCATCTCCTCTCCCGTGACCTCGGGGGTCATGCCCTCCAGGCCTCCAGGTAGCATCACCATCAGAGGAAGGAACTGTGATGTGGAAAAGGAATAAACTGCTATCATGTTGGTAAGACGTGGGGGCTTATTTGTTACTGCAGCATAGCTGAGTCAGTCCTGTCTGATACACACATTTAAGGTAAAGAGAATTTTTCTACATGCTTCTGAGGACCACAGATTGGAGAGGAAAGTATTCTGTTAATATCAGAATACTGTTCAGATTAAAACTTCTGCCCTTCCTTTTGCTTCCATTTTTTATTTTATGTGAAACTATGCACTGGAGGGGGCCAAGGAGGCAGCCAGTGTGGTGGGGTCAGGACACTTGCTCCTCAGCCCACGAGGTCATTGGTTTTACATCCAAATCTGGAGGGTGAGAGGGTTGGGATGGGGATCTGGGTGGGGGGGGTTTGTCTGTAAGCCATCCCCACCCCCAACTGACAAGCCTTCTCTAGAAAAATCACTGCTTTCAAGAGTTTCCCATCTGTCACTGAAACTAAAATAAACAGAATTTATATCTCAGGAATTCTATGACAATGATTATAAAAAGTTTCATATTATATTAGCTTTTATAATGATTATAAAATGTTTCAGATTTAATATTAGCTTTCTCAGTGGAAAAATATGTATTTTAAAGGTAAAAGCATCTAATTACAGATAAAGCTATAGGTATAGAAATATAAAAGAACTGATAAAAAAAGAACTGATGAAGTGGGGCTGGTGGACTCACAGGGGAAGAGTTAGCAGGGGTCCTTCTCAGCCACCCCCAGACCCACCGCCTTCCTGGGGCCAACATGGAACCTCTTTCTCTTTAGCCCTTTCTGAGTCTGGGTCTCTGGAGAAAAAGAAAAGAAAAAAGCGTGTCTCCACTGAGTAGTGAAATGGGAAAACTGAACAGGAAACGAAGAAAGAGAAACCAGTGTCACCTCCTCCCGCCAAAGCATCGGGAGGAAAACCCCTTTCTTTCTATTATGATGGGTTGGGCCTAGCCTGGCCTTTCCTTCTTTGAACACTTATAGCAACAAAAGCAATTCTCTGCTGCATCGAGGAGATTTTGTGTTGTTTTCTGTGTATGGTTCACGAAAGCAAGGTTTTGGGTTTTTTTAAAGTTATGGTCAGATACACATTTTAACCTTTTTTTTTTTTTTTTTTTTTTTTTTTGTGGTACGCGGGCCTCTCACTGTTGTGGCCTCTCCCATTGCGGAGCACAGACTCCGGACGCGCAGGCTCAGAGGCCATGGCTCACGGGCCCAGCTGCTCCGCGGTGTGTGGGATCTTCCCGGACCGGGACACGAACCCACGTCCCCTGCATCGGCAGGCGGACTCTCAACCACTGCGCCACCAGGGAAGCCCCATTTTAACCATTTTTAAGTGACAGTTCAGTGGCGTTACGTGCATTCATAATGTGGTGCAGCCATCCCCACCATCCGTCTCCAAAGCTTTTTCGTCTTGCAAAGCCGAAACTCTAACCCCATTAAACACAAAGTCCCCAACCTCACCAGCCCCTGGAAACCACAGTCCCACTTTCTGCCTCTGTGACTCTGACTCCTTCATGGACCTCATATTAGTGGAGTCCTGCTTTTCTGGACGATTTGTCCTTCTGTGACTGGATTAGTTCATGAGCATCATGTCCTCGAGGTTCACCCTTGTTGTAGCCTCTGCCAGGATTTCCTTCCTTTTTAAGGCTGAGTAATATTCTATTGTGTGGATGGACCACGTTTTGTTTATCCATCATCTGTTGTTGGACACTTGGGTAGTTTCCACTTTTAGCTGCTGTGAACCCAGGTGCACAAATATCTCCTCAAGACCCTGTTTCAGTTCTTTTGGGTCTTTGCCCAGGAGTGAGATCACCATATCATGTGGTGCTCCTACATTTTTGAGAAACAGCAGACAGTTTTCCACAGCAGCTGCACCGTTTCACTTCCCACCGTCCGTGCACCAGTTTCCAAAGGGTTTTTCTGCTTCTTGTCCCCTGGGTCAGCAGCTCAGGGGGGCAAACACTCCGCTCTCACGTTATTCAAACTGAGGCTGTGTGTACTGTTGCCAGGCTGCTCTCTGTCCGTGCCCAGCACCACTGGACAGCCCCATGGTTAGGCCTCCTGCTCGGAGGCGCTCACCACACAGCATCTTCCTCTGCAGACGGGAGCCTCAGGGTGAGCTGGACGGAGACCCAGGAAGAAGGAGAACAGCACAGAGGCCTCGGCGCTGCCTGTGAACGACCTACAGGCGAGGGGACCTCATGGTGACGTGCAAGCTGCTGGGGCACCAACCACCGCGGGCCCCTTCGGGACTGCACAGGGCTCAGACAAACAGAAAAGGAAAGGAAGCACATCAAGAAAATCTCCATCTTGTTTATTAAAAAAACAAAAGCACAAACTGCCAGGAGACTTAGTACTCTAGCAGTGGGAATTAGCATTTTCTGATGGCAAATGTGAGAGCTCCACCCTGAACCCAGCCCTTGGGGAAGTCCGAGGCGTGCCGGTCATCCCCTCGTGGCACCTCGGGAGGAGTGGGCAGCCGCTCACCCTGCAGACTCGAGCCCACGGGTCTCAGGCACAGAGCCCCCTCCCGTTCTGCCTTCTCACCTGCTGGCCTGTCCCTGAAGCCCACCTCCTCCTGGGGGACGTGGGGATGGAGGCTGGGCCGGGATGGGCGCAGCCTACGTTTTAATTCTTCAAGTTGCTGCTCCACTCGTGGGCCTACGTGCCAACGTTGCCGAAAGCAGTCGAGTCCCTGCTGGCTGGATATTTTGAGTAGTTCCTCACATGGCGGGAGTGTGGGTGGAGGTCAGGTCCAACAAGGCCAGTGCTGGCCCGCGAAATCAGCCGTTAGCAGGAAGGCCCAGGAGCAGGCTTTCAGCGGAGGTTGGTTGCACAATGTGATTGTCTGGAGCTTTCAAGTATTCAGATTTCCAGGCCACTCTCAAGCTCAATTTTTTTAAAAAAAAGGATCTCTGAGCTCAGAACCCAGGCATCCATATTTTTGAAAACTCAGGGTGAGTGAACGCACGTGGCGGTCTAAGGGTCGTTGCTCTAAGAGTGCAATCACGTACCACCTGGTGATGCCTTCCAAGGTGTGCTGTGATTTTCAGGAAATTTTTAAGGAAAAGTAGTAAATGATGTTTCCTTAAAAAATGTACATCTTTGCAAAGACAGAACTGGATGAGTACAGACAAAATGTTAGCAAGAGTGATCTTTTTTTGTTATTTTTGTTTGTTTGTTTGTTTGTTTTTTGTGGTACATGGGCCTCTCACTTTTGTGGCCTCTCCCGTTGTGGAGCACAGGCTCTGGACGCGCAGGCCCAGCGGCCATGGCTCACGGGCCCAGCCACTCCGCGGCATGTGGGATCTTCCCGGTCCAGGGCACGAACCCGTGTCCCCTGCATCGGCAGGCGGACTCTCAACCACTGCGCCACCAGGGAAGCCCAAGAGTGACCTTTACATAGCAGTGTGAGCTGGTGGTTGATTTTCTTTTGTTTTGCTTTGCTTCTGTACATATTCAAAAGCTCCTCAGCTGTGAACCTCTAGTCATTGGGAATAAAAACAATACTTATGAATAACTAATTTCAGATTTGCTCATGAAGGAGAGTCCATGTCATTTGAAGCCAGGAGTGTCGTCCTAGGATCTGGAGGGACCAGCGTGACATGGGTCCCCTGCAGTCAGGTGTGGATGCCCCCTAACCCTCGTGTTGACCCGTGTGGGAGAACGGTGGGTTCAACACCCTAAACACCAGGCAAGGACCCCCGGCATAGCGGGACCCCTGCTTCCAGATTCGGCTGTGACCTCCCGGGTGACCCGAGGGAGGTCGTGGCCCCAACCTCCTTTGCCAGCCCCTCCCCAGGGAGCGTCTGGGATGACATTCGAAAGTGTTTCCTAAGGAAGGGTTGGCTATGAGACTGAAGACACTTGGCACCTGCTGAGACATCACAGATGCGTGTCCTGAGGCCCCAAGAGACCCTTGACTTTAAAGGCTATATCAAGGTGGACTCCACATCAGCATCGTGCTCCCCAACGACCCTCTCCAGCCGACACGGGGTTCCTGGTCTCTCCTGTTACCCCATAACCGCCTGCCTTCCCGTGTTGAGTACGTGAGGTCATGGAAGCAGCTTCTCTGGGCCGTCACACTCCAGGATGCACGTCTACACATTTCCCTTTCCCAGAGCGAGGACAAGATGTCAGGAATCCTGGATGCCAGTGAGCAGGGCCCCGGGCGGGCTGGGCGCACCAGGCCAGCAGGGGCAGCTCCTAAGGGTGGAGAGGAAGTGAGGCTGGAGACGTTAGATAGAATTTTGGACCTAGTGTTGACATGAAGGTTGGCATGGAGGTGGGCTCTTCCCCTCCTGTTCCAGCTCCCAGTGGATGGGGCTGGGGCCAGAGAGGAAGGAGGCCAGGCATCTGGGCCTTGTCTGCACACTTCAAAGGGCTGCTAATGAGTCTTCCTATTGTCTGAGTCCTTGTCTACACCTGGGTTTTGCAACCTGGGCACTGAGGAGACCACAGAGCTGGAGCCCTTCAGAAAAGGGCAGGGCAGCACCCCAATCCATGGGATCAAAGGGCTGATTGTCAAAGGCAAATGAGTTTGACTTGAAGGCCTCCTCCAGGTGCGGGAACAGGGAAGGATGCTCATTCCGGGGGAGCGGGGCGGGGAGGGGGGGGTCAAAGCGAAGTTAAAATTAAGTCCTATCAGGATAACCCCTTACCCACCGCCAGACATCTTGACACTGCAGGGACACGGAAGAGAATTAACTGAACCTCCCCCGCCGCGTCTGTTCCCTACTGCCCCACCCCCCATCTCACAGGCCAGCCCTCGTCAACTGGGGGCAAGGTTGGCAGTTGACACCGGCCACATCTGGGGACAGGCTCGATCATCACAGTGGGAGGAGGGGTTACTGCCGCCAGTGGGTTCAGCTCAGCATCCTGCAGGGCACGGGCGGTCCCCACAGTGGAGAATCACGGGGCTCAAAGTGTTCCAAGTGCCAGCTGAGCATCCCTCCACGGAAGGAATCAGGAGAGAGCAGTATTCGTGTCCCTGATGTGTCTTCTGAGAAGTTTTGCTGTTTGCTGTTTGCTGGCGCCTCCGGGGAGTTTCACACCATCACGTCCACCATCCCATACTCTACACTGAGTCTCCCAGGGCCTCAGAAGCATCTCCTGAGTCTCTTACAAGCCTTCTTATTGGGATTTACATCTCCTATATCATTATTCTTCCTTTGTTTACCTTCATGATCTATGTTTTTCTCTTCCGCCTGATCTCATTTCCCTCTATAAACTCTGTCATTTATTTTCTCATTTTTCTTCTGCTCCTTATGATTAGAAATCAAACCCAAACTCACAATAAAACACCCAGGCTCCTGAAACAGAGTTGAGAGGAATCTCCCGGCTGGAGTAGGGAATGTAAGACTCATATCTAAAATTAAGCATCACATGATCACAGCTTTGGTGGGTGACTGACTGCAGTAGGAGACATTTTACTTTTCTTGTTGCTGCTAAGTCAGCAATCAAATCACTTTCCATGTAAGGCCACCAAGGGCAAAGGGACTTTTGGCCACAGTTGAGACTTGATTCCTTGAGCGGGGAGGGAGAGGTTTCTCTCAGGATCACGTGTCACCGGAGAGTTAGGAATAATTATTTCAATTTGGGGCAAAAACGTAAAGTTTTAAAAACTCAGAAAGTGCGTAAGGATTTGTGTGACGTTCTCTCAGTTCCATCAGTAAAGTCACCACGAAGGACTCCATGAAGACTGCAGCGCTCAGGTCAGGGGCGGGTTTCAAAAGAATGAACGTCTGGGTTATAATCCAGCTCACAGCCCAGGACGCACCCGTTTGTGGAGACAGAGGCAGTATAGGTTCGGGACACATGCGTGTGAAGGGGCAGATTTGTCCATCGGTCACGACATTCAGATACAGAAGCGACACACCCGCGAGAAGATGTTCTGAAACCCAGCACAACGCCCTGTGTCTGGGGACTGTCTGAGGCCGACTTCACCTCAAGTCCACAAAGGTCTTCATTCTTCTCCCAACACGAAGGGGTGACGTGGCAACAGCACAGGCACGGCCCACAGTGTCCAGGTGGGTGTGGACTGGGCCGTCCATGTGCTCGCAGAAGGCTCCACCAACTCCCGCCAGCATCCGGGCATGACGGTGGTGGGGAGACGCTGGCAGCGACCAGGAGGCTGAGGGAGGGGAAAGCTCCATCTCTTTTGCTTGCACGTGGCCGTGGACGACCAAGGACACTGATGGGAGTGCGTGGCCGTGGCAGTGACTGAGTCTGTGTCTGTGTTTTCAGACAGAGTCCTCACCTAGGAGCAAAGGAAGGCCAAGACTTCCCGATGCCCGGCCTAAAAACATACACAGAAAGCCTGGTTTGACCTACAAGACGGTCTTGAATGATTGGCTCTGTCCCCTCCGGGCACTCACGGTGACCACCTGGGCACCCAACAGCACAGACTCTCCGGGTGGGTCGCCCAGATCAGCACTCGGCTGTCTGGAACCAACTGCTCCTCTCCTCGCAGGCTGAGCAGTCACTTGGTTTCTCACTTTCTTTGTCTCTTTCTTCTTTCAAAACGTCCATGAAATTCCATCCTCCATTGTCACAGAAGGCTAGGGAGCATGAACAGCAAGGATATTGCAAAAGGACATCACTAAAAACATGGGAGGGGAGTTTGGGGGAGAATGGATACATGTATATGTATGGCTGAGTCCCTTTGCTGTGCACCTGAAACTATCACAGCACTGTTAATCAGCTATACTCCAATGTAAAATAAAAAGTTAAAAAGAAAAAAAGAAAGAATCTTCTGGAACCCCACCCCCCAAAAAATATGAGTTGCCTGTCACAGACTTAAAATCTCTCCACTTAAAAATCTATGAAAAGGGACTTCCCTGGCGGTCCAGTGGTTAGGGACTTCACCTTCCAATGAAGAGGGCGTGGGTTTGATCCCCGGTCGGGGAGCTAAGATCCCACATGCCTTGTGGCTGAAAAATCAAAACATGAAACAGAAGCAATATCGTAACAAATTCAAAAAAAGACTTTAACAATGGCCCACATCAAAAAAAAAAAATCTATGAAAAGATAGGTTTCACAGCCAAGTGCAGAGGCATGAATAGAGTCCGAGCTTCAGCACAGAGTGCTGCGGGGTTCACAGCGTCCCGACCCCGAGGTGAGGGGGGTGGGTGTGGGGCTCGGGCATTACCCGGGCGTGAAATCATCCCCCAGGGACGTGAAGTCAGGCATTTTAGGTGTTCCTTTTTTTCTATTCACAAAAGAGACACTTTATTTTTTCGTCCAGTTTTATTGAGATATGATTGACAGACAGCTCTGTATAAGGTGTAGAGTGTGACGGTCTGACTTACCTACATCGTGGAGTGATTGTCACAGTAAGTTTAGGGAACGTCCATCATCTCATGTAGATGCAAAATCAAAGAAATAGAAAACAATGTGCATCTTTCCTTGTGCTGAGAACTCTTAGGTGTTACTGTCTGGAGAGTACTGTCTTTGTTCCAGCCTGCCCACGTCGGTCAGAATGCGGATCAGACCGCGGTGCCCCTCTGCTCAAAACCTTCCACATCCTGCCTTCTCACAAGCACAAACGCCAACATCCTTACAGGACCGACAAGGGCCTTCCTCGGAGACGCTCACTCAGTCTTGGCTGCAGGTAAGAGCACCTGAAGGGCTTTCAGGAACAATAAAGCCTGGCTCCGACCACAGCTGAGTCACCATTTCCAGCAGCCAGGCCCGGGAATCAGCATCTTTTACAAAAGCCCCACAGTCGTAGACTCTAAGCATCGAGAGCCCATGGAAACTGTCAGCTCTGTTCACGGCTGAGTCTCCAGAGCACACAGCAGGCGCTCAATAAAAGCTTATCAAATGAACATTTCAAATGAAATTGTACACATCCTTGGGATGGAGAGTAAAGATGATGCTTATTTTGCTAAACCCTGGAACTGAGCATTTGGGGCTCAAAATGTTGGAATTTTATTCAAATCCTCTGCATGTTTTCCTGTCCTTAGTTTTGAATTCCTTGACTCTAAGGCCTAAAAGCTTTAAGTCTACTCAGCTGCTAGGTACCCAACACAAACACCTGGTGTTCCCAAGCACCAACAGAAGTCAACATTCATTTTCTTTCACGGTCCCCCAAGGTTTTAGTTTTTTTTTTAATTGAAGTATGTTTTCCAGGGTATTGAAAAATGAAAGATCAACCCTTGTCTACCATTTTGTTGCTGTCCTGAGTTCCTTTCATGATCCAGTTCACGCAGATTTACAAAAAGCATGGGAAACATGCTTTTCACAATAATAACGCTAATACTGTATTGATGACATTTTGTAGCAAGCACAGCACAAGGACTTTTGCACAGATGATCTGTAATTTGAAAAAGCAAAACCAAACGATCATGTATATCACCTCAGTCTTAAAGGTGGAGAAACTGAGCTTCCAGTATTTGGAAATAGCTTCCTTCCTATTTCCAGGAGGCCAGTATTTGCACAGAGCCTGCGTGGTCAGCGCCAACTGCCACCTGAGCCGGCAAGTGGGCCGCAAAGACCTTGCTCTTGTTCCCTCACCGACACCTTCTGACCCCAGCAGTGGGTGAGAGAGCCGGGCTCCCATGTCTAATGGGGCTTCTGCTTGGTGGTGTTTGTCAACAGGCCAGAGGCCCAGGAGGAGGAAACGGGGAGAAGATGCTTAGCATCAGACTTGAAGGGGTGCCAGGCAGAGCAGCCCAGAGAGGCTGCCCTGGAGACGCGCTGAGCCCATCCCGAGGGGCCGATGACCCTGCACCCACCTCTGGCCTCAGCAGCGGCCCCGCCCCCGTCCCTGGACCCACAGGCCTCAGCCCCCCGGACAACAGGAAACGGGTCACGGGAGGCTTGATGGTCAGCCTGCGGGTCTCTGGCCATGTCATCTGAGGGTCTAGAGGGCAGGCCGGTCACGGCCGCGGAGGCCCCGCGGGCTTGGAAAACAGTCTCTTTGAACGTGAGGGAAGTTTAATTATTTTGGAAAGCTGGCAGAGGGCCAGGGCACAAGGATGTTTTCTTTCTTTTGTGGGAGGGCAGGAGGGGACTTGCTATTTTGGTGCCTGGAGGCGACGCCGCAGCCCCTCGGAGAAGCTGAGCCCCTCGGAGCTGCCGGCTGGGTGGGGGAAAGGGGCGGGGCTGGAGGAAGGCCATGGCCACCTTGTGCCCTCTTCCAGGTGGTGGGGGACGGGGCGGGCCGAGCAAGGACAGGGCTGTCCTGCAGAAGAGGCTGGAATAGTGAGTGTGCAGCCTGGCTGGCTTCAGGGAGGGGCCGTGTGTGTGTGTGCCTGTGTATGTGTGTGCATGTGTGCCAGTGTGTGTGCGCCTGTGTATGTGTGTGTGTGCCGGGGTGCCTGTGTGTGTGTGTGCCTGTGTGTATGCATGTGTGTCTGTGTGTGTGCCTGTGTACGTGTGTGCCTGTGTGTGTGTGTGCCTGTGTGTATGCATGTGTGTATGTGTGTGTGCCTGTGTATGTGTGTGCATATGTGCATGTGTATGTGTGTACATGTGTGTCTTGTGTGTGCCTGTGTATGTGTCTGTGTGTGTGTGCATGTGTGCCTGTGTGTTCCTTGTGCGTGCACGTGTATGTGTGTGTGTGTGAAACAAGGGAAGGCAGAAACGGAAACCTGTTGTAACAACTTGCTCGTGAGAGCAACTGTCAAGATTTTAGCAAAATGATTAAAGTGGTTGCTGAACAAGCGGGGTGGAAACTCTGCCAGAAGGCAGCTGTGAAGGTGCAGGACGCCCCGTAGGGGTCACGCCCGCCAGGCCCCGTCTCTATCGAGTGGCTGGGAAGCTGGAGACAGGACGTCCCAGAGCTCGGCTCCCTGGCTTCTGTCCCTTCCCTCAACCTCAGGCAGACGCCCGTCCCGCTTCTCTATGAGAAGGGCTGTCAGGAAACAGTGGAAACACTTGCAAGTCCACAGGGGTTTGCAGTGCTAGAGAAGGGTGCTCCCGATGACACCGGCTCGAAGGCAGTGACTCCACTTGACACAACTGAGGCCGAACAGACCGCATTCCGCGGTCACCGGCTTCCGCTGGGAAAACAGAAGGGAGAGAGGCGGGGCCCCAGACTGGGGTGGGGCTGCCTGGCACACGGACAGCTGCTGGGGGGACAGGCGGGTGACATAACTGACACGGAGACGGAGGAGGGGGCTGCACCCCAGACAAACACACGCCACAAATCCTGGCCCTGCGATCAGGGTTACTGCAGAGAATGCTCCGGAGCGCGCGGCCCGCGGGAAGTCCAGGGTCGGTCTGCTCTTCCCGGGAGCATTCCTGGTGCTGAGGGCTGCCCTGCACGAGCTCTGCCCACCCCACGCGGCAGGACAGACTGCGGGCCCCACGGGGTGTCACCAGGTTGCACAGATGGGCCTCCCCAGCAGCCTGAGGTGATCCACCAGGAGGGGAAGCATGGACCCAGAGCTTCGGGCTCACCGGTTCCAGCCCAGACAAGATCTCCCCAGGGGATGCCAGGGTCAGGCAGGAGAGGGACAGGGACACGGCAGCCACGCACACAGAAGCTGGGCCGGCCATTCTCCAGGACGTAGAAAATGAACCAACCTGGTTTGTCCCCGTTCTAAGTCCACATGGAAATAAACCGTTCCCTGCTCTCTGTTGACATGGCCTCAGTTTTGCCACCAAATAAAATTATCCTAATCATTTGAGTATTTTCCTGGAATTCTTCAGAGAAAATATACCATCTTCATTTGGGGAAGTACACGCAAATGTTTCTGTGCCCCTCCCCTGTGAACCCGTGGAAATGCCCACAGGGGATACAACGATACAACCTTCCCGGTGCAGTGACCCTGACGCCCTGTGTGACAGCATCAATGGACACGGACTTCCTTACCCTTCCTCACCGCTGTGCCCTGGAGCCCCTTGCCCACGGCCAGGTCAGAAGCCTGATAAGCAAAGTGGAGGAAAGAGAGGAACCAGCCCCTTCCCAGCCCCTTCTCCCCCACCCCCAACCCTTGAGGCAGCCCCCACCCACCCGGCTGGGGGCAGGGCTGGAGATTTAATGGAGCATCAAGTCCAGAGTTCTGTTTACCATTCGGACTGAGCATTGTAGTTGCCTAATTAAGTTTGCTTTTATATCTTACAGTATTGGTGGGATTTTCTATTGAACAGTGAACAGAACGTCATGGAGATGCCTGATGTTTCACCAGGGGAAAGGGGGCACTACCGTTAAACTTCAATGAGCAGCCGGAAGTGGGGCAAAAATAAAAGTTGCTTTTATGATTATCTCCCCAAGTCTTCGTTTTCAATGTACCAGTTACACCGTCACCGAAATGCTTCTTTGTCTTTCAAGTTCATTTACAATCATTTCACTAAATAAGATGGAGCAGATAGATGCAGAGTGAACACCCACCGGGGAAATGGCCGTCAGTGCTTGCAAAGCACGCGTCCAGAGGAGCAGGTCCTTCCCTCTCTCCTTCCTGGACTGTCCCCCGGCCTCACGTGAGGAGTCGTGCAGAGACTCTGCCGCCCTCCACTCCTTCCTGCCTCTACGGGGAGCGTTTCGCTAGATACTTAGCCTTGACTTTTTAGCTCTGAATCCACGCGACGCTCAGCCCTCTGCTTCCTCCATCTCGGGCAGCCTCACGCCGCGGGCGGTGGGAAGGAAATCAGTTTCTGCCATATTCTGTGGGTCAAAGGAGGCTTGTTTATCTGCCAGTAAAGTCAACAGCCCACTGACTTCCTGCCAGGACGGCAGGCATTCTGAGACAAGAAAGCTCAGCAGATCAAAGCCTGGGTTGCCGGCAGTTGTTCTAAAAATATGCTAATGGGGCACCTGGTACCTTCTTTCCCCTGTAGACCCACCTCCGGGAGGGAGCGGGCAGCTCTGGGCTGCACCTCCCTGCCTGGATCACAGGGACCACTGGTCTCCCAGTCTGGGAACCTCAGAGTGGAGGACACGGCTGGCCCGAGGAGCATCCCCCGAGACCCCACCACCCTGTCCTGGCCCGGGACCTAAGAGCATCCTGCACAGGAGGTGTGCTGACTGGGTTCCCAAGGAATTGTCTCCAGTGAGCTTTTAGCTGTTTGGACAAGATGGGTTCAGAGCAGTGATACTCCGTGAGGCCGACCCACTCAGTCCACCTCCCAGTTGATAAGGATGAAGCCGTGGTCCTGTGGCACCTCGGCTTCATCCTGTCGGGACCCTGAGGCACCTGTGATCCACTGTTTACTATCCATCTTCCCAGACAGACGTCGGGGAAGGGAGGGTCTCGCCCTGGTCCGTCCTTGGCAGCCCTGTACCAGCCGCTCAGTTGTACTCAATTTGCACTGAATAAATGACATTAGAAGCGGGGTTACACGCTCAGGACGGCTCACTCACGGTTGCTGTTTGTCATTCAGCAAGCGGCCAGGGGTAAGAGATGAGTTTAGGATGCAGGTTTTGGGATTCCCGGTTTTCTGGGCTAATCCCCCCATGTTCCACACCTAGCAGTTCTCTCCCGAGGAAGGTACCTGCTTCACGGCTTAGCACTGGCAACCAGACACGTCTCCAGGTTATCATATGAAGAAGTGGATGGACCAGAGCGTTTCTAAACAGCATCCTGCACTTCCTCACTGTGTACGCGATACAAAGAGCTGCAAGCGGCATGAGAAAGCAAAATGCCAACACAGCTGTAAGTATCATGGGACAGCTACGCCCCCAAGAGAACCACACAGCATGGGAGGGGTTCACTTAAACGCAGCTGGGACCAAAAGATGCCCCAGAGACACAAGTGTTTTGGTAAAAGACCAAATGCCAAAGAACCCAGAGGAAAAAACAAATCCTCATACAGTTCCCTTCACATAGTTGGCCTCAACGTGCTGACCTGCCCAGCAGAAGGAGACCTTTGATGGAAAACCAAAGGCACATCTGCGGGGGCCGGACCTCTTTCTTGAATCAGTCATTTGTGAAAGTGTCTTTTTTTTCTTACTTAGCAACTGAACTAGTTTGGTTCAGACAAAATGACTTTTTTCAACGCTGACGACACAGGCGTCATTGCCTGACCAGTGAAACCCTCCTCTCAGGGATGGGAAGGAGAGTCCATGGGCTATAGACACTTTAAAACGCGTGCTCTTTACGGCTCAAAATATCCTTGTGAGCTTTTTAAAAAATCATTGTCTCCATTTTACAGTCATGGCAATAGATTCAGGAAGGGGAAGTAGCTGCCTCGGTAGCAGATAGGGATTTAAACTCCCCCCCCCCCCCCCCCCCCCCCCCCCCCCCCCCCCCCCGCCGTATCCAAATCCAGCCACGCTTTGCCCAGGATGCAACGATTACCTGCTTTCCTATTATCAGGTAAATGTTGGGCCCATAAAACTTTTGCTCATCACCGCAAGGAAAAGCTATACCAACTCTGAAATCGTCATGGGTTATTTATACTTTGATACATATTTCATGTTTTTTTAAAAAAATAACAAAGTGTGCTTTTAAGAAATTACATAAATATCCTGTTACATTTCTTGCTAGGTTGAAAGTTCCTGTCTGGTCTTGTGCTCCCCTGCTGCTGATTTCCCATATAAGCCTTCCTTCCTACATTTGTTTGCCCAGATCTTTGATTATTTAGGCTTTCAGACACATTTCAGCTAAGCCAAGAAAGCATCATTGTCTTACACCATATTCAAACTCTTTTTTTTTTTTTCTCATTTAGACACATCACTTTAACTCATTTTCAATCAAGACTTTCATCCCTGATACGAGTCAGAACTTTGGTGTAAACCTTAAAGGAATTGGAAAGACAATTCTCGAGAAAACCCCAGTTAATGACCCATCCTAACTTCCGGAAAGTCGGAAAGAGTAATCAAAACCATCTTTAATGAGGATCACCTACCACAGTCGTCGTAAAAAGAAACAACAGACAAGACCTGACCGTGGCTCTGAGGACCCTGACAAGGCAGCTGAATGTCATGTGGTGAGATTTGTCCAATAATGATGGAATTTAAAAAGCAAGAAGTTATTTCCACATCCATGCTCACAGCAGCATTATTTACAATATCCAGAGGCTGGGATGTGTCCATCAGTGGGTGAATGGATAAACAAAATGTGGTCTATCCACACAGTGGAATATAATACTATTTGTCCTTAAAAAGGAAGGAAATTCAGACACAGGCTACAGCATGGATGACCCTTGAGAGCTTCATGCTCAGTGACATAACCAATCACAAACAGGCCCGTATCGTATGATTCCACTTATGTGAGGTCCCTAGAATCATCAAATTCAGAGACAGAGGGTGGTTTCCAGGAGCTGGGGGAGAGGAACGGCGGTTAGTGTTTAATGGGGACAGAGTTTCAGTTTTACAAGGTGAAAAGAGTTCTGAGGATGATGGTGGTGACGGATGCACAATACCCCGAATGTACTTAATGCCACTAACCTGTACACTTAAAAATGGTTGAGAGGAGACCGTTCAGAGCTGGATCCCAGCCATCTCTCTCTCTCTCTCTCTCTCTCTCTCTCTCTCTCTCTCTCTCTCTCTCTCTCTTCTTTTAATCATCCTGTCCTTTTGATCACAGCACTTCCCTGCAGACAGACCACTTAAAGTCCCCCTACGGTTTGAGAAATGCAGAGTGAAGCCAGGAGCAGCAGCTGTCCTGAAAGTGAGGGGCTAGGGCCTGCGGCACGAGGGTGTGTGGGGCAGGATGCCCACACTGCCCGTGCGGCTCCCAGGCAGTGAGAGCGGCTGGGCAGGGGTCATGCCTCCCAGGGGACGGGATGACTTTCAGTGGGCCGGGTGGAGCCGCCCTCAGGAATCCAGTATCTCCTTGGGGCCAGACCGTTGAGCAAACACAGCAGCACAGGCTGCATGGGTGGCAGTTAACGGGGCCGCGAGCTCCGCTGCCCGGGTCCGTGCTCGTCCTTTGTTCCTCATCCCCACCCCTTGGCTTGGTTTCCCGGGGATTTTTTTTCTTCCTGGAACTCGGCTTATGCACACAGGCGTCCAGTAGGTCAGATGCCAACTGCAGGTTACCCACCTGTCTCCCATGTGGACGGCACAAGGCCCATCACCCCGAGTCCTAGGCAGGCCTGGATGTTGGGCACTTAACTTCTATTCTCTCCAGGAAGACTTCAGACAAGGAGGTCTGCTTTACCTGTTTCCGTAGGTGTGAAAGCAGTTTACCTTCTTCCACAAACGTGAAGCCTCCCGGGAAGGGAGCGGGGATGCTGACAGCTGTGCTGAAGAACGGGTTCAGAGTCTGGGGCCCAGGGGTTTCTCACGCAGGTAAAAGGGAATCA